>JABCKU010000047.1:0-25966 GCA_018221655.1 Myochromella boudieri | reverse complement strand
GGCAACAACAACGGTAAGGGCGACGGCAAGGACGGTAAGGACGACGGCAAGAACGGTAAGGACGACGGCAAGAACGGTAAGGACGACGGCAAGAACGGCGGCAAGAACGGCGGCAAGAACGGAAACCAGAACGGTAGTGGTGACGATGATAACAAAGGCAATAACAATCCTTCTCCACCAAAGCCGTCTCCGCCGTCAAAGTCGCCTCCACCTCCGCCTCCGCCTCCGCCTTCTCCGCCAAAGACAACCCCGTTACCGGTGCAGCAGTCGCCCCCGGCCCCCCACACAACGCCAATTTCCAACCCACCACCCACACCGCCAATTCCCAACCCACCACCCACCACCCCCAATCCACCTAATCCCGATCCACCTCCCAGCTCCGCCCCAACTCCCCCTCAGGCCACCCCCGACCCTAATTCTGACCAAACACCCATAGCAACTGAAACGATATCATCATCGCCGACCGTAACGCAAAGTGCTCAGTCTTCTCCCCCCACCTCAGACTATGATGCTTCAGCTGGTCGCCCAACCATTGTAATACCTCAGCCCCAACCTGATATCACCAGCTCGCCTGTAACTACGGATCGAGCTAATCCCAATGTCTCAAATACCACTGGCGGCAATTCGGCTTCGGTTCCAACTACTGCGGCGCCAACACAAGGCGCACTTCACAAAGTCAACGCAGGGGCTATTGCAGGTGCAGTGCTTGGTGCCGTCATCCTTGTTCTCCTCATGTTTTTCGCCATACTCTTCATCCGAAAGCGGCGAAGGCGCAATCAAGTGGCGCCCTCTGCCGAGTTCCTAAACTGGGCATTTACGTCACCTCCATCGTTTGCCGCTGCAAATGCGAGTTATCCGTTTGGTCCTGGGTCTTCCCACGCTATATCTTCGCAGACACCTATATCACACACTCCCAGCGAGAACGTGTATCCATTCGCTCACCAATACAATCCTTGATTATTCTGTACCCTCACCGCTTAACGTCATTATCTCTACATGTTCATTCAAGCCGCTACTGCTACTGTAACATTTTGGGACCATTGACGGACTTCTTCACATCTGCACGTACCCTTCGTACTTCGTGTACCATACCCTTTATTGTCACCAATTACCCATGAATATGTTTTACATGTTTTTATAGGGATAGTAAGTTCCATATACATACATGATTGATTTCTGGAGGTCTGTTTCAGCACCATTTCAACAGCCAAAATCAATCGTTCAGGATAGCCTGAACAACGTTTCCAACTCTAAGTTGTCTCAAATCAGTGTACGTCTGTACAGGAGTGAGTAGTAGACATTGAATAATGGCATTTGGACGCACCTGTCCACATCCAACAAAAATGATGGGTTGCCCAGTTACATATGTCATGGACAGAGCAGCCCCAACCTAAACAGAAACCAGTTATTCAACCATAAGGTGTATTTGGCATGGTCAATCACTTTATCATCGACAGTATCCCATTTCGTCACGAGCATACCATCAATGCCGCGACCTTTGCCAAAACCGGATGCCGACGAGAAATCACGTAACGCACGGTCGAACTTCGTCAATTGATCGACGGCTTCGTTGCCAACGAGAGCTTCGCCGACAAATATAATCTTGTCTGGGTTGTTGACGGACACCAACTACACGAGAAATAACTCAGCTTCTACTATGTCAGACATCAGGATAAAGGCTTACTTTAGCAAGTGCCCGCATCAATGGCTGAGAAGACTGTACTGAATAAATTTCCAGGAGAAATCAACCAAACGCACCTCATTGTCCTGCATACGCCCAGCTGTATCTATCAAGACAACGTCAAAGTCATTGTCCCTGCCTTGAGAATAGACTGTCAGTACCACAGCCACAAAGGATTGAATTTGACTTACCGTGCGTGATAGCCTCTTTAGCAATGGCAGCAGCATCCTTTCCATATCCTCGTTCAAACAGTTCAACACGCCCCTTACTGTCCGTCGCTCCATTAACACCAAGCATGCTAAGGTTGCGTACATGCACGCGAAGCTGTTCTACAGCACCACTTCTGTTAGCAACGAAAATGTCTTCAGTCTCTTGGATGCTTTTATTTTGCTCGAGGCTTACCGGAACGTGTCGCATGCAGCGATTAATACCCTCAGCCCATTTTGAATCAGCCAAAAGCAAACCTTGGACAGATTTGTGCTCTTTCCGACACCATTCACCCCAACAAATGTTATGCTGTATGGCATGCGTTGCTGGGAAGATGGTAAAGGTGACGACAGCTTCGTTCTGATGGAAAGCAGAAGATCTGTCGATGTTTTGGGCGTCAGGATGCGGGTAAGCGATGTAGACAATGCCATCCGAACGGCTGCGTTGGTGGCTGCGAGGGTATCAGCGTTGTAATCATGCATGGTAAAGGAAAAAGACAGACTTTGGAAACCACCGACCTTCTTCCCTACGAGACTTTCTCCAACACCTTCGCATACCTTGTCTGCAATTTCTTTCGCGACGTTCTTTTTCATGAGGTGTTGTTTCATGCCTTCCAACACAGGTTTGAGGTCTTGCTCAGTTAAAATCTTGGACCCCGTCAGTCGAGCGAAGAGCGTCCCAAGCGTCCCAAGTGAGCTGGAAGATGCTGGAGCTTTGTCACTTGCAGGTAGAAGAGCGTCAGCGATGAGTTTGTTGGCTTCCTCTTTTCCAGAAAACTCCCAGTCTTTGACTTCGTAAAGCCCATCACGTGTACGTGTCCCCAAAGACGACTGGTCAACAAGAGCTTGAAGATCGTGCGACCCAATTAACCCATTCGAAGCGGTCTTGTCCAGGCTGAAATCGAGGGACGCCATATCAGATTCTGTCACTGGCTCGTCACCCCATTTACGTTGTAGTTTAGGGTTATTCTTCCGTTTAGCTGGCGATTCCGAGCTGAGAAATAATAATAAAGTGAGATTGGAAATCAGCCATAACTGTGATGGCGCACTCCGAGGATAGAGCACCGTCCATCCCACTTCGAGAAGTTACCCTCCCAACCCCGCCCGAACGTCTACCGACCCGTCCACGTAAACGATTTTTCAGAGCTTGGACATTTCGAGCGATTTGCTGTTCGTCATGGGGAGTATCGGATGATAGAGACGGCGCTGGGTTTGAAAATAAGCTTGCGCTTTAAAATCGGGAGTATGAGATACGTACCAGTACTTTGATCATCTGAAGGAGGAGTACTCTCTTCGTACAGCGGCCGAGGTACGGTTCGCAAGCGTGCTTTCCGATCCTTCGTTGAGTTCAGTACTTGAAATTGAATGTCAGAAGAAGACTCACCTGCGCAGCTCTGTCCTCCAGGCCTCTAAGAAGTTTATCAAACACATTGTCCCAACCCTCAAAAGCTTTTATGAAATTCCATGGCGCGACTTCATGAGTTATTACCTTCCCAGTGTTAAGGGCGTGTAATGATGTAACAAATGATGTAAGGAAGGGTTCAAAGTATTTGACAAAAAGGGATTTAAGAGCCACCAGAAGGTCGTTAACGTAAGTGAGTTGCAGTATTCGCTGGTACGCCACCTAAAGAGTACATGTTAAGGCTGTGACCATGAAAAAAGTAGAGCAGAGTTTTGTCCTTACCACAAATATCAACTCGAGGTCGTTGACAAATGTCCATTTAACTGCATATCCATCCTTTTCATACTGCTCTTCCGTTGTTCGGCCTTCTATCAAAGCTTCGCGTATTAGGGAATTTACTGGTGACGCCGAAGATGATGCGAGGTGTGCAGCATCTGGTGTAAAGGATCGTGACCAGAGAACAAGACCGCCTATCGGACAATTTCAGAGAAGTAAATTGACAGCATAGTATCGTTGATATGTACCTTTGTGCGATATAGAACAGTGATCAAGCATGGTAGAAAGAAGGATGAGGTATTCGGTGGTAGTGGTTGGACTCAAGAATTCAGATTCACGTGATTGGCCTAAACCAAAACAAGGTCATAATGATATATGAGGTGCTTTCGGTGATTCAACAGAACATGACAGTATTTATTGTGCAGTAAAACAAAAACGGTGGTTGATCTGCTTGCGCTGTTGTAAAACTTATATTGTAAGAAGGCAAACTCATATTTACCTCCTATCTGATGAGGGAGACCTGGAAAACTATGTGGGACTAGCCTGTCCGTGAACTTGAATGCGTGAGGCAAGCGCTGCACGCTAATCACGGTCTGGTGGCAGGATAAAGTTTCACATACTCTGACCTTGATATTACATTATTCCGTATGCCACGAAAATCGATAATCCTGACCTTTTCGTACACCGAATTTATGTCAATGCTAATGTGACGGCTCTGTTTGACTCATGCTGCACTCTTCTAACCATCTCCGTACCCCCTTCTTGGAGATCATTCCACGCACCCTGTTTGCATCTTCAAAGCTTCTTCTGCGATAAAGTTTCATAATATATCCGCACACACTCCATATATCCTCCCATGATGCGTCAAAAAGATCCCACCAGCAGTTTGGGAGAGTTGAAGGTAATCCGATATCAAGATGGCGTACCGTGAGCAAGATCGCAGCACTAACAATCGTCGGGACCTGATAAAGTGCGTATACGGGTGTCTGAAGTCTGAGGGAAAAAATATAGCTCATACTTCATGTTTGGAAAGAAAAAAAATACTTACGCATCATTAAGATATCCCCAAGCCCTTGAGCAGGCTTCTTCACGTGAAGTCAGCCCAAGTACGCGCAAATAGTTTATAAGAGTTCCATATGGAAGAATAACCTGAACATTGAAGCCCAGTCTTTTCAACAGTTGCATTTCAGCAATAACAAGGGCGTCCTTGAGGTCGTAAAATGTAGTGCCAAAAAACGACATCGGTGCGTATATGAAAGGTTTGCTTGCGTTCTTGCCCAATGAATGTGTCGTCTGTTGAGTAAGCAGGTCATAGACGTTGATAATATCTCGTATCCTGAGCGGACACTCCTCCAGCTTCGACGCTAGGTAGAGGGCGCCCATTCCAACATCCTAGAAAGTATTCGTTAAATCCAATCAATTGGACATAAAATTCATGCTGACCCCAACACCAAATTGCTTCATTGAACTTACATACCAGAACCTCTGGAACAGGATTTGCGCGGCAGCGACAGCAACTTGCTTCCTATCCAACATTATACGGAAGAGGGTCATTGATTGAGGACAGCAAGAACTTACTGGTCCAAGAGAATGCCAGCTTCGTGTATGAGTTTACATCCATATGTTCTGAGATCATCCTCCAGGTCCTCGGGTATCCCATCTTCTCTGGACGGTGTCCTCTCTATCTGCGAGAGAGATGCGAGAGGATAGAGTGTGGCGGCAGACATGGGAGTGCTTGTTTATTGTTGTTATATTTTAAAGCTATTTTGTTTTGGCATTGACGTACAACTTGTGCATCTCAACTTCTCAGACCAGCACTCATGGCAGGCCTTCCTCCCAAACCCCAAGACACTCCCTCTCAGGAGAGACCAGACTCCAACCTTTCTTACGGCGGAAATGATAGGCGTTCAAGCCGCCCAGTCGCGTCCCCGCAACCCAGACCATACCGCACAAACCGGTTGAATTCACCACCTCCTGAAAGACGCATTGGAGACTCGTACATCGCGCCACCGTACGATGGAAGACGTGACGCTGAGTACCATAGACGTGACTATGATGACAGAGGCCGCACTCACCGGGAAAGACTAAACGACAGAGAACCTGAACGGTTCGATCGCAGAACCGCCCTGGACTTTGAAAGAAATCGGCGCCCTCCTCAGAGAGACTCGCAGTATGAAGGGGATAGGCATTATGACAGATACAGAACCTCGTTTGACCTTCCACAACGCCGTGGTTCCCCAAGACGAGGCACGTGTTAGATTATATTCTATTGGCATAACATTCAATGAGCAGACTGATTATAGATGGCCCCTTCCCAATGTCAGGGTCACATTCACGTAGAAAATATTCCCCTGTACCACAAGGCAGACATCCTCGTAGCTGGTCCCCAGGACCTATCAACCGGCGCCCTCGGAGTCGTTCCCCCCCTTCTCATTACCCTCCAAACAAGAGACTGAGGATGGATGAGCACACAGCTGACACTAGCACCCATAGCCACTCCCCACACTCTGCACCCGATAGACATCCCCATTCGCGAAGTTGTAGCCCTCCATCATCCCGTTTGAATTCTCCTTCACTGAAACGTGAAAGGACACCTCGGAATATAGAGACTGTGGAACGCCAGGAACCGCTATCTTCAATACTGAAAGAGCGCCCGGCCGAAAGACTGACAAAATCTGCAGTTGATGCTAATCTGACACCACCACCGATAAAACTAGAACCGGAAATAAGCCTAGCAGGTGTGAAACACGAGTTGTCGCGTTTATCGCCGCCTGGAGAATCTCTTAATGTTGACAGCCAAGTAAGAATCAAAGGGGAACCAGAATTCGGCGTGCCTTTAGTCGCCCTAGACAAGAAAATATGCGAACGGTCGTCTTCCCCGCCAAGACAACCACGCAATCACGCCTCTCAGCCATTTTCTCAAACCCGTCGATCGTCGCGCTCTCCCCCTAAAGGGCCTCGTATTCATCATAAAGGCAACCTGACCCCTACCGGACCTGCATCCCTTCATCCACCAGGACCCCGTGGACAACGCCGAATGCCGCCACCGACCTCACTCCCACCAACTGCAGTTCCCCCAAACGTAGCTTCATCCGTTTCTGTTGGAGATCAACAACCTGTCCCTGTCCCGCCGGAACCCGGCGTCGTGAAAGTGACCATTCCACACATCCCCCTCAAAAAGCCACAGTCAAGCTTGACACCAGAACTCGATGCCGAGGTGAGTCGCCTCAAAAATTGTGGCGTCCAGACTGACATACCCTCCCAGATGGCGCGGTTACAAGCACACCGTGCTCACCTAGCCTCTGAATATACCCAGCTCTCGAAGCTGACTCGGCGTGCGCTACATGACCTAGAGACAGCAAGTATTGATCTTCGGGCTGCCGAGCTTCGCCGTAGAGTCGCAGAAGCCCAGCATGAAAAGGCTCGCAATGGCGTTCTTGGAGTTGATTATGTCCCAATGATAGATAGCTTCTAATTATTACTCTGAATTCTAGTTCCTCTCAGCTCAGTGATTGCTGTTACCCAGCATGACATGGCGACATTGGTGTATATAAAGTTACTTCGGCAATGGTTTACATTTCATGTGAGTGTGTTCTGGATCAATGGGGAGTGCGCAAAAGAATCCAAAATCCTATCTTATGGTTGGAAAGAAGATGAAGATGCCTCGTAGGATGAACACGAACCTGCATTGTTTGAAAAAGTTTCTTGGAGTTCATTTGTAACTAGGAGTGAGTTTAGTTACGAAAAATGTTTGTGAAGCGGCTTACTATTAAGCACTCTCTTGTCTTTCCGTCGCGACAGATTTCAGATTCTGGGCTGTTACGCTTACTATCAAAAGTGTAATTGGCTTGTGGGTTGAACTTGGATAGGAGAAGATGCATATAAGCAGGTAGATTCTTCAAAAACAGAGTGACCTTACAGCTACGAATGCTTTGAGAATGTCGTGAGGGTTGAGATTGGTGTTGGCCATCGACACGAAGATGAATGTTGTAGTTGGAGTAAGTAATATGTAATATCACTCGTTTGACTCTGAACATTAAATTCACAGTCGATGACGTCACTACATGGCTATTTTTATTTTAGGGAATAAATTTGATTTTTGTCCTCTATAATCTTGTATACATATCACTTAGTTTCCACGTTTCGCAAGGAGGCCGCCCTTGATGTTTGGGTCGCTAGTGATACGTTTTATAAACCATCACGAAAATCGAATGACAGGAACACCTTACATGGTCAGACCAACCATCGCGTCTCCCAAGTTCTCGGATACCTCAGCTAGTATCTTAGGGTTGTTGTGGTGGGTGACCTAGTTAGTGATGGACAAGGTCAGACATCATGCATCAAGAAGGTACCACAGACATACTGCCTGGACAATAGCACGGGCGCGCTTGGCAGGATCACCAGACTAGCGATGGTAAGTCAGTTGCGAGTGGGGATTAGATGATGGTGACCAACATGGAAAATGCCAGAACCAACGAACACTGGGTATAGAAGTTATGATTAGACAGGCGCGTTGTTGACTACACAAGGTAGGAGTTATTACCTCCATCGCATCCCAGTTGCATCATTAATGCGGCATCGGCTGTATCAAGGAGATTAGATGAGATAGGAAATAGGCTAGTTGAACTTGATGCATACCGGGGGTTGCAATCCCTCCAGCAGCAAAGTTGACCACGGGTAGGCGTTTCAGCCTTGCAGTTTCCTTGAGAAGATGGAAGGGAGCTTGGATATCTTTTGCGAAGAGGTACAATTCTTCTTCAGTCATGACACTTGCCCTTCGGATCTGGCTCATGACGGCACGCGAATGGCGAACGGCCTCGACGACATTACCAGTACCTGCCTCACCTTTGGTACGGATGAACGCTGCACCTTCTGAGATCCGACGTAATGCCTCGCCTAGATCGCGCGCACCGCAGACAAAAGGGACTTTGAATGTGTGTTTGTTGATGTGGTGCTCGTCATCTGCAGGCGTCAACACTTCTGATTCGTCAATGTAGTCGACACCAATAGCTTGGAGTATCTATGTCGGTCATTCGGTCATGCAGACAAACTCAAATGAATTTCAAGTCAAAATTACCTGTGCTTCAACGAAATGCCCGATTCGAACCTTGGCCATCACTGGGATGGTCACTGCATCGATAATTTGCTTGATCATCTGAGGGTCGCTCTAAAACACTCTACAGTTTAAATTTTTTAATCTGGACAAGCCAATGGCGACAGCTAACCATACGCGCAACGCCACCTGCAACATGAGCTCAATAGTGAATTTAGGTGAGGGGTGAACTCAAGTTTTTGCACCTTCGACGCGAATGTCTGCAGGAACCCTCTCAAGCGCCATGACCGCACAGGCGCCGGCCTCTTCGGCGATACGAGCCTGACACGTTATTTGTCAAGATCTGATAAAAGTGTCACAGAATGTCTGGTGCTCACTTGTTCGGCATTGACAACATCCATAATAACGCCACCCTGTGGACAACATTAATGGAATCACCAAGTAATGAAGGACAGTATAAACCTTTAACATCTGAGCTAGACCAGACTTTACCTGAGGAACGAAAATGATCGGCATAGAAGGCGAAATGAATTGAAATTTGCTCACTCCGAATGTGCCCAAACTGTTTCCACCTTCCCTTTGTGCAGAACGAGCGGGAGCAATAGTGGGGGTGCTGGAAGTACCAGCACCTTGAAGAACTTCGAGAACCGAAGCTGTAGCAACTGGAGTGGCCATTGGTAAGAAGCAAAATCGCCTGCTCCGAGTTGCTCTGACTCAGGTCTTTGGTCAATCGGAGCGACTATCCGTACCCCTAACCCTAACATTGGAGTTGTCTACACAGGTGTATGTTAAAATCCCTTCTCTCTCAAGAACTCCACGACGTTATTCCTCCACCGTCCACCTGTGACCACGACAGTGTCGGGGCGGACCACCTGTACCTTTATGCGTGAGGCCTCTGACGAGTCTTTAGGGAAGAGGTTCCGAGTGAGCTCTGTTGCCAGTGCCTGAGGCACAACAGGGGTCAGACAGAGAGCAGGGAAGTTGAAGTGGACTAACGTCAGCCATCCCATCAACATTGCGAACCATGACAAGATAACGGGTTCCGCCGTTGCGAACATCGGTGTACACGGGGAGATTACCTCGGGTGTTTCGGGGAATAAAGTAAGGATATTTTATGGGGACGGTTACGAGGGCAGCACGCATGGTGGAGAGCATCTGGAGAGAGTTGAGCGTGTTGAGCATGTTGGGCAGCAGGAATTGGACTTACTTGGAAGAACAGAAGAGGAATGTGGGAAATCAATGTGGGCTGATCGCAAATCGAATGTGGCGCGGCTGACGGCTTCAAGTGCGACTTGTTCCAGATGGCTGCCATCTGTTGTCCGCTGCGGCGAATTTACTTGGTAACGTCTCAATATAAACCCTGACTGACTGCTTTCTTTTCCTTTAACCATGTCCCACTATTTTCCTTGGCCCCTGCCTCCTGTCGACGACCTCCCTCTCCTCCTCTCTCTCCCAGACCTCTCCCCGCCTTCTCCTCTCCTCGTCGTTTGCAACGCACCCCTTGTCGCACCCATTCCATTGCCCTATCACTCCCCTACCTTCCTTCAATTCGACCTCCCCGACATCGACCAGGATCTCTCCCACCCCCCTTACACTTGTCGTTCATCTAAACGCAAACGTGCATCAGACGAGTTGCCAAAGCAGCAATCTCCACACAAGAAACCCTTTTTACACCAGCCGTCTGCACCCCGGCCCCGTCGGCACCTCTCGGACACCGTCTCCCAGAGGCATCAAACTGCACTCGTTAAGCGAGCTAGGGTGTACACCCACACTTGATACAAGTAAAAGCGGGTTTCACATGTCTCAAGGAGGCACTTTGTAAGTCTCTCCATCTTTTTGGCATTGCTCCAACTTAACACCCTTCTGTAGCGCTTGGTTACGCAGCCAACGGGCTTCGCTTCTGAGCCATCATCTCCCCTGTTGATATACACGCAGGGCCAATGCACACGCTCCATGGTACTTGATCTATAACTCTGTTTATGGATTTCACGGTGATACAAGGCAGGGGAATATACTATGTGTGATTGATGGCACTGAATTAGCCGTAACGATTCGCTTAATACATGTTACATACATTCGTCGGGAAGTCTGAGGCAATTAAAAGTGTATCTGATACTGGTATAGGAGTGGTACCTTACAAGAGATACTGGATGGCCTGGAAACCTTTCTCCCAAGTCGCCAAATTAAACTTGATCGGAATCACTGGTTGTGGAAATCTGAGATTGGAGTCGAGTTGAAGTGAAAATCACTGCAAACCAACTCTTATGGACGTCTCTGTCAAGCCAATAGACAAGTCCAGAAACACAGATAGAGCGTTCATCTGCGCCTATGTGGAACAGCTCGTTAAGCATATTTTAGCAAGTAAACTTCACAAACTTCACAAAATATAGTAAACAGGTTCTGGTATCGAAACGGGACGCGTAGCCTTGGCGTATACGTGACACAAGGCGAAGGATAACTCCTGGACTCTGTTACATTGTCAGGATCGGACCACTGCACTTCCACCTGCTCACTTGTTCAGGTTATTCTGGAAATTCTTGTCGAAAAGCACACTGTAATGACTAGATCTGGAAGCTGTAAGATTACCAACATCAGCCAACAATATTGTCCCTAAACAAGAGGTACGAACTTCCTTTCACAACAGCATGACTTTTGTGCATAGAAATTCACTACCACAGGGTAGGTGATGTCCTTGTCAACAACAAACCCGGCGCGGCAGTTGCCAGTCCTATCCCGAGTGCTGCGCAGATGAAATAGAACGGAGAACGATAAATGATATGAGGCAATGAATATCACCCCATACTTCTCGTCTTGCAGGGAAAAGATAACGTGTTGCCTACCGTGGAAGAGCCGTCAATTGTCTGACTTACACATATTCATATTAACAGGTAGAAGTAACAGTGCCTTTTTCCAGCGACAATATAAGTTATTAACAGTTTTGGACCTTTAAGCGCCCGTTCTGCCAGACGTCCATTGCATCTGGGGAGAAAAAAGCTGATGAATCACAACATAGACGCAAAAAAACCTAATAGAACTTACTCCTCATTGCTCCCAATTCTATTCTGAGCACGTTGTCAAACTCTCCTTTAGAACCTTTAGAAACACCATCCTGAAAAACACAATCCGCCTTGGCGCTGACGTGGTTTCGAGTACCGAAGCCAACAATAGCTCATTTGACCGTGGCATGTAGCCCATCAAGCACCCCAGCTCCTGAGTTCTGTAGACCGGTGAAGGCCGCGTAATGTGCGATATATTCATCGTATGACCAGACCAGACTTGTTACGGGCGATTTCCAGATACCTGGACCAGCGTGGTCAACATTGGTGCCTTGACGTGACTCAGAAAAGCAATTCAGAAGGCTCTTGGTTGACTTCGCACCAATGATTGAAGTTTAGTTATAACAGTCGACTGTTATAAAAGTCGACTGAGTTAAAGAGTTGTAACCACCAAATCCAGCATTTAGTCTATGAATAACAATGTCAGTAATCATTGACCTGCCTAGGAAAGTACAGACTTGCTTGAGCCCAACAATGCCCTGGTACTGCTCTTTGGCTCTTTTAACCTTGTCTTCGTATAATTGTTCAGTTAAGATACCTGTCATATTGAATGGCGTGCGTTCAGAAGGACCTTCGCCAACAGACTCGGAGAACTCGCCTTCGGTTGTGTCGCCCCGATGTTTGATGGGGGTACCTTCGCAGGCAAGAAAGCGATAACTACAAATTGTTGTCGTCTTAGACCCCGCTCCAGAGCCGTTTTCAACACGTCGCTCAGAGCTTAGTTAGCTAAATTATGGAAAGATTGATAATCGAACATGCTAGGCAGGCTTACCCGTTCAACAGTTCCCCATACCAGGAATGGGGGACCAGTATCTAATATATAGTGATGAGTGTTCTTCCAGAAAGATGGATACTTTGGTTACGAACCCATCTCTAGTTGAAAGACGAGCATCAATAACACCATACCGAAAGGCACACATTACTAGAATCCGGAAAGAGATGTCAATGGCTTCGAACTGTGTAATGCCCTCTAAGGTTCCAGGCACCGTTGCAAGGTTTCTGTGAAGTCATGAGAGAAGTATTTACCATGGAATCACCACATAGACGCGCATCACTTGTTTCTTTTCTCCGTACTAAATACCCTTAGGCAGATCGAGAATCTTGCCCCTAACAGAGTTGAGTTTAGCTCGATAACCAGCACCTATCGAAAACTGTGAGCTGCTGTACCCTTTGACCTATTGGGGTGAGTAAGTATGAATGGAGACTTTGATGAAAGGCGGACTAGGGACTCTAACCCTGCATCTCCAGGCTGAATCTGTCATCCAGGTTAACAGTTGCAAAATCAACCATAGCTTTGGTGAGATGGTCAGGGATCTTTCCTTTGAACGATTGGCCAGGCGATACAACACAAAGCTCTGCAGGTACAACAACAGGAAATTCGTTCCCCTCAGAGGTTAGTACTACACTGCCTATAACGTCCGGGCATTGCAGTGTAATATTGTGTACAACCTTGAAGTACTTTTGTAGATGGCGCTCATGAGAAAAACACCAGACATACGATGGAATAATCACACCTCAACGGCTATCTCATCTCGTGTAAATAATTTCTAGTCACTCACGAAGGGGATAAGACCTTTGACGTACGCTTGCCAGTGCTCTGGGTATTGATGAGCAGGTTTTCAAGAAACGTTCGCAACGCTCGGAAGTCTGAGCGCTTGGAATCCAAAGAGAGTTCCCGCACATTCGTTTCACCACGAAAGTTCAGGCAGATATCGAGAAGACTTCCAGCTGCGTATCTACGGATTTGTAGTTGCTGCATTGTTACTTCATACGCAGCTGTACTGAATAGACACTGACTCACACAGCAGCGACGAAGGTATCAATATAGTATCAATATTAACAAGCTTCCCATCCATGGTTGGCCTTACAGACCTAATTTAACGCGTTATGACTTCAATAGGGCTATTATTAACGGTGACCACTTACTGAAAGAGAGAGAAGCCACGCCAAAGTTCTAAACATCTAAACCAGCACCGATCGGTCTAGAGCCTTGAGGTGTAGAATAAGCTCTTCCGTTGTTGGTATATTTCCCGCAGCTGCGGGAGGGTTGTCACAGGCTGGTAATCGAGCAGAACAAGGCCAGGGCTACATACTGATTGGAGTCTTGGCGTATGAGAAGTTGGAAAACATTGGCGGCTACTAAGGTTCGATTATCAGCTTGATGTTCCTTGATTAACCGGTTCGCGTCACTGACATCGGTGATCATGTGTGGTAGGGGTTAGTTTACGGTGTGCATACGGCGTCTTGGCGACATCCCCGACCGTTCTAATTAGTTTGACATTGGATGAGCCTCGGGATTGTGGTGTGGACGACGTAACTATGGTCGAACTCAGGCTGATTGTAAACTGCATTGCTGTCGGACTCACCTTCGTTGAGGGAAGATCCAACTCTTACACTGCCCCTCTCCCCAAAGTAAGTGCAGCGTAAGAGTGTTACCATCATAGAACGCGTGAGGCTAGGAACTACTATTTCATAATCACTTACCGTGTATTCTTTGAGTGGTAGCCTGCACCTGTGTTAGCGGAACGATCGCAATAACAAAAGCATGAGTACTTAGAAATCTTGAAAGAATTAGTTGTAACAATAGCTGTTCTGTCCTAGGGCTAACTTACAGTACAATCCATCTTGCCTTGTATAATGGAAAGTTGGGTGTGAGGATGCGATAAATCCACCCCTATATACACCTCGTGCGGAACAGTTCTTTGCTCAGGACTCAGAACTGTAGCTGTAGTCATGCTTCACACAAACCGGGCAACAAGAAAACCTACTCGTCACACCATGATCAAATTAGAAGCAAAAATGGGTATTCGGAAAGTAATTCTCCTCACATTTGAATCAATTTCCGCTCAAGAAGGGGGTAAGAAATAAATGCCGTCAGAAAAACGCTGATCAATAGGTATAAAAGAATACTATATTTCACATGACATAAATCCAAAAACTTCACTACAGCGGCCAAACCACAGTGAGGATGAGGAGAAAAAGAAAACAGGAAGAAGCAGCGATGTCTACTGAAAAATGGGCAATGAATAGGCGAAGACCATGTATGTAATGTGAACGTTCCATGCCTCAACAACCGTTGGCTGGACGGCATATTACGAGAGGCCAAGCGAGAATTAGAACAATGTCTGCCGTAAATCACAGCAAAGCCAAAAAAAAAAAACGCCATTCAGCAGCATCCACCTGTTTGCTGTGATTGAACTGTTTGCCCAGGGGTAATTGTTGAGGACTTGGCGGCTCCCGACGGTGTTGACGTAGAGCCCATTCTAGTTGGCAATTTAGTGCATCTTTTAATTTTAGATAGTGTGAATTGCATACCTATCCTTGATCTGTTTCGCCATGGTCAAGAAAGCCTGCTCTACGTTGGTAGCGTTCTTCGCAGAGGTTTCGAGGAATGGAATACTGAGCTGGTCGGCGAATTCCTATATACAATTGTCAGTATATATAATTTGAATTGAGAAGGACTATAAAAATTCATGCCTTGGCAACACTGTACTCTACAACTTTCTTCCCCGTCAAATCCGACTTGTTGCCAACGAGTAACTTGTTAACACCCTCCGATGCATATCTGTCAATTTCCTGTAACCATTGCTTGACATTTGTGAAAGTGTCTGACACTGCCGTCAGAGGAACGAGGCTTCTATAATGTGAATGGAAGGCTCACCATTGTCAGTGACATCGTAGACCACAATGATACCATGAGCACCCCGATAATACGATGATGTGATCGTTCTGAAACGTTCCTGTCCTGTACGACTAGTTCAGGATTGGAGTCGTCAAAACTTGGAGAAAGAACGCTTACCCGCAGTGTCCCACTACTCAGACAAATACATAGGCGTGTCAGCAAGGAGTTTCAACATGCTTAACAGGAAGAGGGAAAGGCGAGGTAAATACGACGTTGTGCGCGGAAGAACCACATCACTGTCACTAGGCTGCGGTGTAGTGGCCGAATGTAGACTACGGAGCTTGCAAGGCGGAAAAGAGAAGAGTGCTGGACTGACAATCTGGAGTTTCACTGTCTTGCCCTCAAGCTCTATTGTGCGAATCTTAAAGTCAACACCAATGGTAGAGATGTAGCTCTCGGTGTACGTGTCGTCAGCAAAACGCAGAAGCAGACAAGACTGGGGAAAGGGAGATGAGCAATGTGAATTGTGCCACCTGGTCTACACACCTTGCCGACACCGGAGTCACCGATGAGGAGGAGCTTAAAGAGATAATCGTACTCGCTTGTGTGCATTGTGGGTAAAGAGGATAGTTCGAAGGAGAAGGACGAGTCGAAGAAACAGTGGTTAGAGAGAGAACCAGGCTGCGTCAACACAAGACAAAGCGAATGGCAACAGCACACGGCCTCACCCGGCCACCCGCGGCGACTCCGGCCGCCCGGCGACAACTTGCTTTCCTCACTTGTTCCTCACTCAAGAGATGCACTGGCTACACCTATTTGCATGTCCAACTTATCAGAGACGTGCCTCGTCAAGCTAAATGCATACAGTGTCCCTATACCTACCAAAATATCCCTGGGTTAAAAGTACATAATACATATGACGAACTGGTGACTCGAAATGGGTAATATTAATAAAAAAGAGGTAAGCAGTGTGGGGCGCAACCCCTACTGCTTTTGTGGCGTCTGTTGGATATACGCAGGCGCATAGCCAGCTTGATGGCTCTGATCCATGGCCTGACTGGGCTGAGGATATTGCCCAGTACCGGGAGCTTGCCTGTATAGTAACTATAAACCATACCCAGAAGCAGAGGAAGGCTGAAGCCACCCACCCAGGAGTCACCTGTGTTGACCATTGGCAGATACTACAAAGCCAAATGTGTTTCTTCGAAAATGGAACCAATGGCACCCAGAAGAGCTCAAACCATGTGGTGCTCTTTGCGGCGATGACAGACGCTGTTGGACTTGTGGGTCGGCAATCATACGCAGCTGCAGGATGGAAGGTTTTACCATTGTGGCAACGAGGACAGATTTGCGGTGACTGATGTTCTCCCTCAGGCTTGAGTTTCGTCTGGCACCCAACTAGAGGAAAACACAGCGTAGAAGTGAGACCATCTTTCAGCGCTACAATGCTAGTATTCAGATGACCCACAGATGATTGGAATGCATACTGTAGATCGTCAATACAGTGTCATATTGGCCTTGCGTCGAAAATTCACTCACAAAACATCAGTGGTTAGCTGGTTCCAATGGTCACACTCAGCGAATAGTGAACGCGAGAAAGATCTTGGCAGTGGCGGTGTGTTGCGGAGCGTGTTTGGTGGTATCCTTTGGATCTTATCTGATTATACAAAGTGCTTGTTTGGGTAAAGGTTCAACTTCATTGTAATTCCTTATACTACTTCTATCATAAGGCGCCCCAGCCACAGGCAAGGTAAGGAGGTTATTTCTTGAATGATTCTTACTTTAATAACGGGATCGGGAATGTCTCAGATCTATTCGTACCCAAGACTGGCTCACTTTTGCTTCCGAGTCTTCGACTTTCAGTGTAGTGTATCAGCTTCCCAGTACACAGTGATTTGACACGAGTGACGTGCCCGCCTGGTGTGCCAGTATTACTACTTTGATTTCTGACAAACTGGCCATATTGCTTTTGTCAGGCCTCAGACTAACGGCGAAAATATTTTACGGTTAGTGGCATAATCACGACAATTGGCATGAAATTGGGTTAATTGAACAAAACTGGAACATCAGCCGTCCACATTGCATGTCCTTCAACTCTGGTACTCTACAAAGTAATTTTTTCATCCCCCCCTTCAGTCCTTCATCTGGTGACTTCCTAGTGCCAGTGTGCTAAAAATGGGAAAACCTACCTCTGTCAAGTAAATGCCGTTTCGTGTCTCCATTACCGCATTGACGTATGCATTGTGAAAGTCAAAACGGGTTAGTCCGTAGGTGTCCAACTTATTAAGTGTTGGTCGACGTCTCCCCTTTCAGCCTTCTGCATCTGTCCAAAATCAGGCCGAATTTAACTGTCGTTCCCACTCCCTATCTAACAGAAACTTTACCGTTTGTTCTCAGGTGATATGACCTGCCACAATCCTTCGCTGAGCTCAGCGGTACCAATACCTTGGCTGTTATTCACAACCAGCCCAGCCAGTGGCATCGCGGCATACCATGCGGTCATAACAGTTTATCTTACGCCATCTCACCACGCAGTGTACATGCCTTACATGTGCCAGACTTCATTGAGATTGGTGCTACCGAATCGGTACGTCCGGAATACCTTGTTTTGCCCTTTTCTCCGTCAGTAACGCTTAGGATCCCAGAGGTTAGAACGTATGGCATCCGGACATTTCCGCACCATCCATATGTCTCTTTAGATACCACTGTAAGCCGGATCTTCTCCCTCCCTTCCCAACGTGGAGACATGTTCTCAACTAATCTTTCAAGGCTGGAGTCCATTGACCAGAAATTTGCTACCCGAATAATCCGTAGATGATCATTCTACTGAATATGCGCGCTGATGGGCATCTTTATCTATTTTCAATTACGGGAATGAACACAAAAACTTCCCCAACGGATCGTAATCACCCCTTCCCAGTATCCCTGTCTGACGTCCGTGTTTCGGACGCACGAAGCCTTTCTCGATCATGCCAGTCAAAACACCAACGAGTAACCCACGATCACTCTACAAACGCCATGAATTGCCCCGATTGGCTTTGCGCCAGTCACACATGTCCACCTCATGATAGCCCACGATCAACGTCTCGGTTCTTCTGGTTCTAATTGGTACGCCACAGACACAATCTTTCCCCCCTTGGACAACTCCATCATCACGTCTTGTAAATTCGGCATCGATTAACCGAATGGATCCCCCGCGATAATTGATACATGACTGCCAAATGCGTACAAGCTGTCTCTTGCCATGTCCAGGACAACCAACCCTTGAAACCGAGACTTCCTCCTTCTGATGAGTTGCATAGTATTATAAAGTAAAACTATTCCATGAATAATATACAATGTCGGAGAAGGGAGTGAGAATGCGTTTGGTATAAATTTTGCTGTACCGTAAGAAAAAGCAGGAAAGCTGAGAGTAGGACAACTGATAGGTTGATACATACATTAATGAGAATTGATAGAAGTTTTAATGGTAATATCCATTACAGTCTTCGCGGAACTGTGGACAGTTCTGGACATCACTACCCGTGTGTACCATTGAAGAGTTGGGCGTAGTGAAAACGCTGGGGTCAAGGTAGGTAGAAGAGTTTGCACCAGGCAGAGAGTGGGCACTAGAGGGTGGGTCACGATGGTGGTAGGGCGGATTGACCATTGTGGAGCCGTCGATGACTGGGCCAACAGGTGCATGAAAGCTGAACTGATCCATGTCCGTGGGGACATGATAGAATGGCTCGTGGAGTTCTGCTTTATAAGGCCCTGGTCCAGCAATACTGTTGAAGAGTGGAGATCCTCGAGCGCTGACACCAGTACCCGCGCTGGTAGCCACGGAAGTAGCAGTGCCGGGAGGTGTATAAGAGGGCCATCCGTTGGACCCTTGGCCACTTGTACTGTAGGCTGAGCTGGGTGCAGACTCTGCGCGGCGAGGGGAACGTAGTGGGGGTAGTAAGGGACGATCATGGGAGGGTAATACCGAGTACCCATGGGAGCTATATGGTCCAGTGGGCATAGGTTTGCTGTATGCTAATTCAGAATATCCACCCTGGCTAAGGCGGCTAAGGTTGGAAGAGTGAAGAGAGTACCGACCGCCATTGCGGCCGACTTTTCGATTTTCCCACATCATGCGAACGGTCTCTTCCCGCTCTTCACTTCGCGAGAAAGCCCATCTCATCTCCGTGAGTGCTGTAAGGCAGAGAGCGACGCCCTCTTCAGTGGTCAAGAAGCTGCGGCCACATGTGGGGTCATCGTCTCTGTCTTCAATGTCGATACTGTCGCTCTCAACGCTAGCTGCCAGAAAGCCAGCGAAGAAGCAGCCATCACGAACCAGACCTGCATCCCACTGAAAGAGTCCGCGGCCCCGCTGGTCAGGTAAGAGATGAAATTTTATAAGGGAAAGTACACGAGGGAGAAGCTTGAGGCATTTGCGGGTGGCAATCACGTGAAGATGATGAGGTGAAAGGTAAGGTGACGAGGATGAGTGTGATGATGGACGTGAGGGGGAGTGGCCGCCAGAAAACATGGACTGAGAGTTGTCGTCCGTGGCCGACATACATTGCTTCAATGACTCTCGGATGATATTATCTATTTATATAATTGCCATCAATAGGTGATAATCCCACTTAAAAATCATGGAACTCACGGCACTCAAAAATGTATATCTGAGAAAAGATGAAAAGGTAAATCTTTGAATCTGCATGAGTTGACTAGCTGCACTTACTTGCCAAGCACCCACAAACTGTTCAAGGTTGCGAGAATCCTGCTCAGTGGAGCCTGCCCTACGCATGTTCTCAAATTGCTTCCAGCTATGGTCAAGATCCTCCCATACCTCCCGCATACCGTGTGCATCAATAAGACCATGTTCTTCGGCCCTGCGAGTGGCTTTAGGCCCAGTGAGAACAGTATGTACTTTTCGACAGATAGCACTAAGCTGCAGCGGCAAAGAAAAGAGCTGCGAGGTACGGAAGAAGGCCTGGGCGAGAGAGCTACGCTGAGGATTTTGCTGTGAGGGTAGGAGGCCATGGCTGGATAGGGGGCGGAGTGTATCGGGCGGTGATGACGGCACACTGAAGCCAGGGTTGTCAGCACCAAAGGCATAAGATGGGAGGGTGTGTTGAAAAGCTTCAAAGTCATCGTTATCACTGTAATAGGAATTTAGGTTAATGAGGGGAGGTTTATATATATTTGGGCGCTTACAGCACCAGACGACCGCCCCGCATGCCTATTGAAAGTCCCTCATGCATGTGGGCATACCAAAAAATTCGAGCACGCATAAGAGCCTCGTCGGTGGAGTCGGGGAATGGCATAATGGGGGCAGATGCACTAGCCGAAGAGGCAGAAACAGTGCACAAAGCCTGTGTCTGCGAGAGAGAGGCCTCATACATTGCAAGCCTTTCCAGAGGGTGGGCCTCTGGGTGAAGAGTCATCGTCAGATGATATGTAAACTAGGGATAAATATATTCGACCACCTTCGAGAAGAGGCATGATGAGCAGCAAAACTCGTACACCGTCCCATGAAGGGCGCCTCATAACCCCATGGAAATCGATGAGTTCAAGAACTTCCCTGAGCATGAGCTCGGTCTGCTCCTTCCTCTCCTTTCGTCTCCTTCCAGATGGGACGTCCCTAATTTTTGTTTCAGGGCTGGCTCGCTTTGAACCTGAACTCGAGGTCGCCGTAAGGGGCGTGTCGAGTTCGGGCGTGTCCCTGGAGTCAGACATATCGTCGCTGTCATCTTTTGGAAGTCCTCGTTCATCGAGGCCGAAGGAAGCAGCCCAAACGACGAGGATCATAGCAAGAAGGCCACCCTCGTGGCCAAGGGACTGGATACGCTTGGTATGGGCAATGAACCTAGCAGGAAACTCGACAGGATCAAGTACAGGCCCTGGTGAAAAAATCAGTTTCGGGCAGACACAATGAGATAGATTTGGCAGTACGCTGTACGGTGAACCAACTCCAGAAGGGGGAAGAAAAGAACTCTGCAGTGAGTTGAGGAATAATACTGGGCAGACGAGTAGCTGCCTGTGACGAAGTAGGGATACCGTCAGGGCCAATGACCTTGCCATATATTGCTCTAGGGGGGGGGAAAATGAGAGTGTGAATGAGATATCTAAGAGACGATACACACTCGACCTGCTGGAGACGGCGGCCGCGACGCAGGAGCTTGACTGCTTTTACATCTGCAAATTCATCTCTGGGGGAAGATGAGGATGAGAGGGCGGGGTGAGGTAGGGGGGACTGACACGCATTTGAGGCCACGTTCTTTGCAGTTTGAACACGAGGGATGGGGGCCGACAGTAGTGAAAGGCAGATCTTTGAGATCACAGCGAACTCTGGGGAGAAATGAAGCGAAAAGGAGAAAAGAAAGAAGCGAATGTACCTTCTCATACGACAAGCGCCGCAAGCAGAGAACTGCTGGCGAGAGGACTTGGGCTGGCCCGTTGGGCGACGAGAATAAGGGGCGGCAGCAGCCTTGGGAGCAGAAGAACCTCTAGGCGACATGGGGGACAGAGAGCAGGAGTCGCTGGGGGGGCGTTGAATGATTTATAGAGATCTTGACGTGAAATGTGGCTAGCATGCAATTAATCTGTTTGGCCGTCTTTTTGTCGAGGATCCTGTTGGAATAAATTAATTGCCGGCAAGGCAGCGATCCGGAGGCAGACCTGAATAAATCCCAGGACGCGTTCTGGTACGCGTAGTCAGGTGCAGATTGCCGCAAATTACTTGCAATTTACCCTCAAATGGGTGCAATCCACACCTGAACCAGCCAATCCCAGCAGCCAATCCCCGTCAACATCAATGATCCTCGGCAATGTCCGCCAATCACAGCGATGTATCTCAAACCTTATCTGCTCAGTCCCCTAAGCATATCATTCTCGATCACGCGCCTTTGACAGCGCGCTCATTCAAAAAATTATCATCCCCCGTACGCCACACCGATCAAGATCACCCTTAGCCGTCCAATCTTGCTTTGCGCAGTGCCCGCCTCAGCGCCCCTGCAGTATGCTGCTCGGCGTTAAGCTTCCTGTCCCGTGCCATCCCCTCTACGTCCTCCCCGTATCGTTCCACCAATCGGAGCAGATATGTCGTCTCTCCCACCGATGCGTGTCGTGGTCTCGCTGCCGACAGCGGGATGCACAGTGTCGTCGACTCCTGACTGACTATCGTCGAAATGCGTTCTAGCGCTGCGGACCATGACTGTCGTAAGTATATCGTGCTTTTTGATTTACAGATTAAAAGAAGCAAAAAAAGGCCCTGATGAGAAGCACTTCGAAGCCCGCACCAACCGTGAGAATGCAGACATTAAGTTGGAAGTGCTTCGAGAAGCTAATTAGTGATGATGATGTGTGTGACTCGGCATCGACCCTGTTGGCTCCCAAGCATCCCAACGTCATTTGGCCATACTTAATCACTTCCACTGTCGGCCATCGTGCACACCGGCTCTGACAAAACACCTCTGCAAAACAATACCCACAACATCGAAAATTTCGTTGTCAAGTGCGAGACACTGCAATGTCAGAAACCATCACAATGAAACACGCAGCATGCCATGTCCTGCCCCCAGCTCCATGAGGTTAAGCCGAAGCATCACACAAAATGTCCATCTGGAGTCAAGTATATCTTTTCCTCACCTTGTACAACATCTCTTTCCCTCCATGTTGGCTCTTCTCCGCCCAGGTCTGTTACCCATGGTCCCAAAACGGCATCACCCACGTCTGGCTCCCGCATTTCCTGATCTTGTGTTTTCTCAGTCTGAGTAGAGTCCTCCTCTTCGGGCATCTCGATTCGCAGAACTTGTCCCGTCTCGTCCCGGATAATTTTTCCGAACCCCTTCAGCATTGGCGCTGGCTGTTCAAGTTGCGAAGTTGATGCGATCGGGCTCTCGAGTGGCTCCACACCACCAGCAGTCAAAGGGTTGAGGGTATGTATGAGACCGAGAGCAGCGTAACTAGGAATCATATAAGTTTGACTCTCAGCTGGGGAAACGAGCATAAAGAGACCGGGAGGACCAACTTTTGTCGAACAGTCTTCCTATCATCCCACGCCTCCTGCAAAACCTTTGGTCCACGTATAGCTGTAATGATCTCAACATCCTTGCTAGATAGTAACGAGATGCGCAGGAATCTTACGAGGCATTTTCTTCAAATTACGTTTTGCGTGTCGGGAATGTGCTACCGGTTTGTGAGAGGACGAACGAGCCTTACGGCGCTGGCGAGGGTTGGCCATAGAATAACAGCTTGTATTGGTTTCAAGGTGGACCTTAAATGGTGTATACCAGGATGGTGACCAGAGATCTGTAAAATTTAAAGTGATCAGAGAGGGGACGCTGTCACTGCCACTGAAAGAAAATTCCACGGCGTTCTCCGATAATACATCTTCCGCTGTCCTCCGTTTACAACGACATCCTCAACACTTGCCTCTGACGATGCCCCGTCTAGTACATCATTTCCCATCTCCAGCCAGCGCCGCATTTGTTGTGCGTCACGATAAAAACTCCTCTTATTTAATATGTCGACGTTGATATCTTGTAGGCCACCAAGCGATGGTCAACTTCACTTGGAATCTGGGGAGTCGGAGCAGGAACAGCTGCGCTTCTCGTGAGCCCAATTCGCCGTTCCGGTTACTCAATTCAGCTCACTTCTATTTAGCTGCTGTCAGTTACTCCGCTCGTGAAGCGAGAATTCTTGGTCAAAATCCCTGTCGTGAGTTTCTTACACTGAAATTATCTCTACAAAGCAATTGATGCAGTATTCTTGCCTGTGCAGCTGGGATCCTACTACGAAGACAGGACACCTGCATCTGACAGACCATTCTAATTTCACCTTGTAATCCTATAGATGTAATGGAACCGCAATAGAACTGAACGCATGCTCGCCTACGCAAATCCAATATATGTGTAGTCGAGCATACCAACTCGATTAAACGATTAGGCTAGCTCCCCTTAGAGTTTACTGTTCATCACCAGCACCGGACTCGTGAGGTCAATTCCAAGCTTAGCCTCCAGGACCTTAACCGCCTCCAGGGTCTTTCCTATCGCGACATCTGTTACGATGAGACCCAACCAAGAAATGGACAGCTCATTGGGAACCTACGAATAGTTTCCATACCAAGTGCTTGGGCAGCTTTCAAGTTTCTGTCCGTTATTCCTAGTTAACTGGGAATGCTACGATAGATTCAATGCAACTACCCACATTCCAATGTCATCGAGGAATATTGCTTGTCCTGGCTGGATACCGTTTCGTCCACATGCCAGCAAATAAAACCCAGTCTCCGGTTTCCTTACAAAGATGCGATAAGTTAAGAGGAACCCAGCTGGTCTGGTAACCTACCGCATCCCTAAGGTACTGCTGTCGCAGAAGTCATCAAATAAAGCTCGAAGGTGACCGGGTATCGCGCCTTCTTCCCAACCCAAAAATTTTGCTTCTGCTGTTGTAACCTCTGTGTTAGCGAAATTATTTGTCAGGGCAATGATTCTATGGCGCCCCGCCGCTGCCCAAAATATTCAGTTATGGTATAAACGTATCTGTTGCCTCATTACCCCGAATACGGTGAATAGCCTTTAGAATGTGGGCATCATAAACATTGGATTCTCGCATCATTGAGCCGAACAGCTAATTCGAAGTTCAGTAGATATATGTATTTGCTCTGACACTGTATTGCTTACATCTCTCCCATTGACATGAAGGGTCTGCGGTAATGGAGGAACTTCTGTGTCATTGTCAGTCTGGTAATTTGGCAAGCCTGTGATTGAGTTTGTCATCACGTACTAAGCCCCCTACGCTTACAATACGCACTGTACCTAAATAGAGCTCAACCCATGCCTGAATTATATCAAGAGGAAATATTCACCAAACATTACCATTAATAGTATCTGAAAGCTCGCGGCTAAAAGCCTCATAGAATTCGAATAACGGCATTTCACCGCGTTCAAACTTCTGCCACGAGCCATAAGAACCCCGCGCAACGCTGCACAAAACGAATGCGTTAGAAATATCGCCCGATACGACAGGGCGAATGTTCACGTACATGGAACAATTTAAATAATTTTTAGGAAGTCCTAATTCGCGTTCATATGTGGCGATGGCTATGAAAGGGCTTCGCAGAACAACTCCGCCAATCTGAAATAAACCGAGATGGATATCAATGGAGTTGCAACTAGGAGATATGCGTGTACGTCAAAAATGACAGCTTGGATGTGGGGTGAGCTCATCAAGAGAGTAAGGGAAGAGACGATTGGGACCCAGCTGCTGAGGAAGATAGATATTCAAAAATGCATATTAATAACAAAGCAAGCTTACTCGGGCTAGTAAGAACCTTGTAAGTAGTAAAAATGAAACGAAGTTTTCTGTTCAGAAGCTGCACATAAGGAATCTCAAGCCCAATTGCAAGTTGGAGCAGTTGAGCACAGTTCAGATTATGAGCTATGAATGGACCAAAACTACGATCAATCATCATGCACATGTTAAGCGACTGAGGGAGTGCTTACTAAGGGGACGCATGTTTCGAAAATGGTATATTTGGCTGGTCCCTGATGCTGGTTCCCAAAAACACCCGAATTCGCGAAACGTCGAACGGCAGCATTCTCGTATATTAGAAAAATTGGTGAACATTGGTATGGTAAAGAATGGTTGATACGTTGTGATTTTCAATTTAATGTTTTTTCCGTGGATTGAGCACGGTT
>JABCKU010000046.1:18128-71499 GCA_018221655.1 Myochromella boudieri | reverse complement strand
GCCTTGGAGGGAATGGTCAAAAAAGCGCCGCAAAAGATTCAGCGTGAATGGGCCAAGTATAAGAGGGCTGAAAGTGAGTGCCTGTAATATGTTATGAAGCCTGCCTCTTATCATTGTCCAATAGAAATAAGAAATGGCGGAACTATTGTCAACTATGTACCAGCGCCGAGCCAGCATTTTACGGGTCGGGCTCACCATTTGAATGTCCTCCATGGCCTTTTCTTCGAAGAACGCAATGAAGAAACCCGTCAGCTGGTTCTGCTGCAAGGTATGGCAGGTATCGGGAAGACTCAAATTGTGCTCAAGTTTGTACAGAAATACACGTCTAGGTTACTCTTTCTTCATTTCATATTTTCCTAAATTTAATTATTAAAATATACCTGCTAGGTTCTGGCGTATCTTCTGGGTGGACGCAAACAATACTAAGACGATCAAAGCTAGCCTTCGTGCCATCGCTATCGATGACCCAGAGGCCCAGGCATCTGGGGTACGGGAATCCGCTCGATCCGTCTTGAGATGGATATCGCGTGCAGACGGCGAATGGCTTCTCGTGTTCGACAACGCCGACAGGGACTCGAGTCTCATCGCCAAGTACTTACCACCTGGTAACCGCGGTAGCGTTCTCATCACAAGTCTCGCACAACAGATGGGAAATGTCGTAACACACTCTATCGCGATCAGAGAGATGGAGCGCAATGACGCTGAGTTGTTGCTCTTGACTGCAGCCCACCTAGATATCGGTTCTGAGGAATTAAGAGCAGAAGCAAGGCGCATTGTGACCGAACTGCATTGCGTCCCCCTCGCAGTAGACCAAGCAGGAACTGCAATATCCCGGGGCTTGGTCGATCTTTTTCGCTACTTAGCGATGTATTCGAACTACAGGCGAAATCTCATGGCCTATCCCTTGTTCAAAGGAGCAACGAATTATGGGCGAGCTGTCTACGGCACTTGGGATCTTCTCTTCGAGGCGATCAAACTGCAACGGGACACAACCAACATGACTGGTGCCCACAGTGCCATCTCCATCCTCGAGACTTTTGCTTTCCTTCACCCAGAAAACATTCAGGAAGAGATCTTCCAGCGGGCCGCTGAAGCTAAACGAGAAGTTGCTACAAATCCTTCCTTCCTTCTAAGGTTGGATAGAGATGGAAAGTGGGATTCCTTTGCCTTCCTTGAAGGCATCGAAGTACTACTGTCGTACTCTCTCATAAGTCAAGGTAATAATAAAAAATCTTACACTGTTCATCGCCTGGTACACAACTGGAGCCGCGACAGGCTCTCATCAGCCAAACGGGTGGATGGATGCCGATCTGCGAGGGCCATCCTTGTCGATTCTATCCCAATGGGAGATACTACTACGGACTACACATTCCGCCGGACAATCCTCCCACATGTCAGAGCGAATCGGCAATACACAGATGAAGCCAATGCTTGTCTATCTTACGGAGATGACGAGAGCGACGATATGTTTAACAAATACTGGCGAGTTTATTATGACAACGGATATGGGGAGGATGCCGAAGATATGATTTCCCAGGCCGTAGAGTGGCGAACAACTAGGTACGGACTGGATGACCCAAGGACGTTCGATGCCCAGGATCGGCTGGTCGTAGCGTACCATCTTCGTGAAAAATGGGGAGATGCAGAGGGGGTCGCGGTCGCTCTCGTAGAGGGACGGAAGAGAGTTATGGGCTTGGAAGACCCGAGCACATTGGACACGATGTCCAACTTGGCGCTGATCCTCAAGAATCAAGGAAAGCTTAGGGAGGCGGAGACACTAGGGTTGCAAGTTCTAGAGATCAATACCAGAATACGTGGGGAAGACCACCCCCTCCTCGTGCCCGCCATGTCAAACCTTGCCTCGACATATGCTGATCTGGAGCAGTGGGAAGAAGGCGAAAGACTCGCTCTGAAGGCAGTAGCAATTACTCAAGCGAGCACCGTACTAGGCGCGGAACATCCCAGAATGGTATTGAGAAAGCTTGTCCTGGCACGGATTTTCATTGGGCAGAAGAGGCTAGAGGAAGCTGAAAGCCTCGTGGTAGAGGCGCTGGAGTTGAGCAAGCAGTTATATGGGATGAAGAACCACATGACGCTGAGGTGCATGTCATACCTAGGCATGGTATACTTCTATCAGGACAACACAATGGAGGCCATTGAGCTCTTGGAGGAGCTGCAAGCGCTAGGGAAAACTGTGTTGGAGCCTGACAATCCCAACGTCTTGGGGATAGATGCCAACTTGGACTTTTTACGGCGACAGCAGTTGGGTGAGTCGAGACAGGATAGGTTGGTGTACCGACGATGGAGCACCTAAATCATTCCCGGAGCCGTCGCATTGAATAGCCATCAGGTCCTATTGTATTTTCTTCCTACGTTATCTCCACTCATCCTAGGTCTTCCTAGGTATCATTTGACATGTAATCTATTGCACATTTTTGACGTTTTTGACGCGTGAACTAAAGATTGAAAGGGCTAAACGGGGCACCAGCACAATAGAGTAGTCCACAATTTCCCTATATTGGAGGGGACAGCTAAAGGCAGCCTATGCCCTATTTTAGGTAGACCTTGGCGGGAAATGGCAAAGGGTGCTGATGTTGTCTTACCACGGCTGTCCACACTCTCCTCAGAGAGTGCATTCCTCTTTCCCGTTGCTCTGTGTTAATCACCTTATATGATAGGATAGGCTGGTCCACGATCCGTATGACAGAACTAAACGTATAGCACCGGATTCACTGCCTCGATATCAGTACGGTGTGAAGGCTTCGGCCGGGCGACGTACCTAGAGAGTCCTCAGCAGGCGAGGGGGCACTGTACTGTTGAATGTAAGGCATCTATGAGGTCGTGGTTGGTTTTACTGTGTCATCGTTCTTCTGCTCGTTGGTATCTCCAGTATTGGTATCTGTGGGTTCGCTTGGGGTATCACTCAGTCAGCCTCGCAATGTTTCTCATTACCACAACATCGTCTCCCTTATCGTTAGTTGAATAGGAGATGTTGAAGGGATGGTGTACATCGAGTTGTTGCCTACATCAGTATCGGTAGCATATGGCATGGAACAATGGCCAATAAATGATAATTGAAGCACTCCTCTCCAACGTTGTGAATCGGCCATGATCAAAGCTCTTTCGGCTCGATAAATAAAGTTCTTGCTTTAGCTATAGAGTCCAAGGAATAGAAAATCAATTCTGCCAAAGTGGATTGTGCCCCATCACACAACTGAACGAGCATTATTGGTGTCGTAACATTCAACGCCACATAGAAATTGCGCGTACGGACCGCATGGTTCAAGTAAATTGGCCCTCACTACCCGACGTTCACAAGGCCAATACCATTAGCGTAGCCAAGATAGCGCCCTCACGTCGAACCAAGAGCTGGCGGTGAATAATGCGTATGGTGTGGCATGGGTGTCATGATGCATACAGAGATTTTAAAGGTTCATATCCGACACAACAAAAAAATAACACGCTCAGAACTATCCTAACGTCAGCGTACAATCAGCAGGAACACACGAAGGAAGCTCACCCTCAAGGGCTGGAAGAACCACTTGTTCTTCCCGCCAATGTAACGCTCCTCTAACAGCTTCTTAATCGTCTTCTTGGCGTTCTCTCGTTGCGAGGGCTCCTTGAAGGTTTCATGTGCCACGGATCCCTTGAGGCCTTCCAGCTCAAGAGCGTAACGTGTGGGGAACAGATGTGAGTAGTTGACGATCTGAAATTTCAGGTTTGATGTTTGATAGGACCAAAAGAAACAAGAGCAGGCGCACGCACCTTGATGAAAGGCTTCACTTTGCTCCGTAGCGCCAATTTTTTCTGACCCATGCGTCTCGTCACCTTCCTGGGGTACCGCTCAATACCAGCAACTACGGCGTGGGGGTATGGCCGCTCCTTTGTTCCCTCGTCGACCTGCTTGATGACAACGACCTTCTTACCGGCTTGGCGGCCTTGGAGCACAATTGCGACCTTTGCAGCAAGTCAGAACCATGACATACAAGTTCGAACGTGTTGATGTGTACCTTGCCGGGCTTGTATACTGTGAGAAGTGTCATGAACGGTGTTCGGTCATGGATTCAACCAGCAACATACCTTTTACCATTGTGACGGTCGACGAGCTCTTGATCACCTCTACTTTCAATACTTGTTGAGGGCCAATTTCGTGTATTCGGCTGTTCCCGTGGTGGCTTGCCAGTCGCAAAATAAAGTTTGCCCCAGTCCGCAGCGGCAGATGCCGAAAACCACGAGTGGACAGCCACAGATCTGTGAGTGAGATCATCATTGTAACCCAAGTTTTATCTGTTCGCTTTTTCACATAGTGAGACCTACTATCCCTCCCCTGTGTTCGGTCAACCCTCCAATCGGTCGTCACTGATCAGGATGGAATGTAATTTGGTCAAACCCGAGCTGCTGCTACAGCCGACGTGTCAAGGGAATGACAAGTTCTCAAACCACCTCCAGAGGGATTCAACGACAAGGAGACACTCACACCAGTCAACTTGGAGTGTATGACTAACACGACATACGCCTGCACTAGGAATTTGCTAGGACTGGATTCACAATTCCATGAGATATTGCAGAATGACCGACTGGGGGTGTGACTGAGGAACAGGAGGGATAGTACCAGCCACCTCGGTGTCTACATACAGTAGGGCCGCTTGAAAGCTAGTGAGACAGGCGTATTATCTTTTGGTTGAGCCCAAACCTAATTAGCTTTTGAGTTAGTGTTCTGTCTAACTCGTCCCAGATTCGTTTGGACGTTGACCGCCGTGTGTCATTCACAATGGCTTGTAACTTGAGAAGAACTCCCAATGCTTAGGCACTGAAGCGACATGTGCAGCATACAAAAATAAATGTGTTATTTGAAACGTAACCTATTCTCATCTGAATGATCATCTGCAACCTAGAGCAACCATGGCAGACCACGGCGTTCCTTGGATAACGGTGATCCCGAGGCGCCGTCCTCGAAACGGCCACAGAGCCCACGTCTCAAGACAGATGTGACACTTCGCTCCACAACACGGACATAAGGCGATTTGACCTCGTTAGAATACACCTACTGCGCAGTCTACACTGTGACCGTCCGATCAGTTCGCGTGGACTGGTGGAAGCACGACATCTCGGCCCTTTTTAACTTCGACCGATAGCATATTAAGATCTTGTTGTACGTACTTGCTGAACTATCCATCCGTTCATGGACCCTTCGCGGGCTTCGACACCGAAATTTTTGCGAGATCCTAAGTATCAGCGCTGAACAACCAGGTAATTCCATTAAGCAACACGAAGACCAAAAAAGAGAACCTAAAGAAGTACAACACAACAGGATAAAGGACCGAAGATGAGGCAGTAGGTCATACTGTAATGAATAAGTAATAAGAATACGAGGGTCTGGAACCTGCTAGATGGTGACTATACAGAGCATTAGGAATAATGTACCACGCGCAAAACAGTGGAAGCAACGTACCAGGTGAACAACCAAGGGAAATGAGACCATTGAAGCTGTTGTTCGTGCAGCAAACAGGTTGCTGGAGGCTATACAAGACGACGTAAATCAATAGGGCCTCAGACAGTACAAAACCACTTACCAAGACGGGTTACCTCCGATGATCAAGAGAGGTGCACAGGTAAGGCCAACGGCAACGTTAGGTCCTACAACAATGCCAAGAAGACCAATAACGAGCTGAGCGAGAGGGTTGCTGGCCAGGGTGACACTATTGCAGCATTGGACGGGCCCAGTGTTGCACTGGCCTGGAGTGCCAGAGGGAGTTGATCTCTTTGCTAGGAGAGATAGTGTCCAATTCAATGAGTGTGTAAAGCAAGGTTATCAGTCTCGCTCACCTCCAATGGGAGTAGCCCTGCGGACGGGGGGAAGTGGTGGGAGACCACGAGCAAGGCGGTCACCGTTAGTTTCTGCGGCGGGAACGGCGCCAACAGAGACGGCAGCAACAGCGACGGCAGCAAAAATGGTCGTGAACTTCATCTTTATTTGTGCGGCGTTGCAAGGATTGAAGGACAAGGACGATCAATGGGGGGGAACCATAAGTTGATCTGTGGCCATGGCTTTATAGTAGCGGGCCTGTAACATTTGTCCGATCGCATAGCTAAATCGAGGAATGCTGGGAAGCGAAGACGCTAGTTCTAATACGTACGCGCGCATCAATTACCAAGATAATTGATAAAGCAGGTTACGCTTCCCTGTTTGCGCGGGACCTAGTGGTGGCGCATAAGGAGTCAACGTCGTAGATCTGCTTTCATCTTGGATCCCTCCTCTTCGATCGGTACGTACAGTGAAATGAAAGCTTTCACTAAACTAAAATTGTGATTGGGCATGTTTTTGGACAAGATCAAGACAGGCTTGTAGCAAGAATTGAAGGTAAATGTGTCGTTGGCAGTTGTCCCCTTTTGGCCAGCCCAAAACGAGTGATCGGCGAATCATAGAAGAGATAGTGCCTTCAAGAACTTTTCTCTGAAAACTTCAATGCATATGCGTAGCGGAGCAACCCGAGGCTGTGGAAGGCAGGGCCACAATGCCGAGATCACGAAGGATGATGAACAATGCAATATCTCGAGCCTGGGTAGTCGGCCATGCACTTCAGGTCCTGGAAAGCAACCGAAGAGGGGAGAGAGCGTCGATTCGGAATAAGGAAATACGGAGATCGTGGTCAAAACCTATATTTATCCCAGGCTGCCAGTCTTGTCAGTGTCAGTTGAGATTGACATCATCAGCAGCACGGAGTTTCCAAGAGAATTAAATAGGCCTTTGGTTACATATTACAGAAGACCTTGACCTTTTGACTCACTTATCCCACTTTCATCCCCAAAGCGTAGACCATCACATAGTTATGCACGTCTGGCCGCAGGTATACTTACAAAGTTGTAATAGAATGTAACGATTGGCTCGTATATCGCAGACTTTTTTTTGCATCGGGTATAGAAACGCGGTGACAGGGAGATGTTTGGGACGCCTACAGAGAATATAAACCTAGACAAGGCGGTCATTAGATAAGCTGAGGTGATAGGTCGGAGTGAAAAGGACATGATGTCGAAAATGCGAACCTTGGTCTTCCGTGAGATTCAAAACAGCCAATGAGGTCTTGAGGGGCCGAAGGGGACCGAGCGGAGAAACGGTTGGCACTTCAACAAGTGATCCGGGTGAAATCGACCAATGGTGAGGATGTTCCTGATTGCAGTGTCAAAGCCAGTCAATCAAGAATGCCAGTGAAAGTGGGGTGATACGCCAGATTATCATTTCATAGCCTTTATCGATCCTGAAGTAATATTGGTTTGGTTTACAGCCCTTGACTGTCAACGAAGAATGAATTGATGTTTACAAGGCCAGTCACGGTGACCTAGAACAAGGAATGAGTCTCACATAGCCCCAACACGATGCCAGAAGAACCTGAGCTCGCATCCCTCATGGTAGAGGAGCTGCTCAAGCTTCCAAGCCGTCCCACGATGTCAGTATCGCGGGCAGAAGGGAAATACCAATGATCTCACCACGCACTTATGTCAAAGTGCAGAAATCTTCTCGACCATCCATCGTGCGGCGTCAAATGTCCCTGGATGAAAGAAGATAAATGAAGGACGGATAAGAGAGAAGTGAGGTCACAAGGCAAAGACAAAGAGAAATGAATCCCACATTAGAACCTAAGGAACGTACATTTGAAATGGTGGCTGAGGCAATTGTGTGTTGGTAAGCACTCTACGACATCGGCATCTTCAATGATCGCGCTACACTGCTTAAGCCTGGCGTGCTCGGAAGAAATTTTATTTCCTATCGCAGGGAGAGAAAAACTGTAACGACGTCGACAGACGAAACGTCGCCAACTGCATCGAGACCGTCATTTGATGTGGCAGTGGTGAAGGTCTACAGTGGAGTAAAACTGAATTGAAAAACCGCCCAGCAGGCACAAAACCATGAGGAAAACCTAGGCATAGTGAAAAGTCAGCCAGGCAGCCGATATGTTATCGTGTCCAAAAAATGAAGAGCTTTACTACAACTGCTTTATCATACAAGAGCTCGAGCTAAGAGGCAGATGTCAATCACAGTTTGGCCAATTCAGTAAACTTGCCTATCGCATGCACTCGGAGGAATTTGAAAGCAGAAGAGCTCTACATATGTCATATCGTAGCAGAGCTTGTCTGCACTTTCAAAGTCTTTCATTCGACTCATCGTGAAATTGTTCAAGTGCAAGAGCATGGGTAAATGCGGAGTTTAAAATTGAGTGGCACTGTGCCTGAGTAAGCGATAATTGTCTTCACCCCCGGTTTGACTCTTCGCCGCCCTCAGTCACCATAAGAGTTGCGTAGGGCCAGATATATTCTTCATGGTAAATGCGCTACGAATCTACTAAGGGTTGCTTATAGCTATGATACTCAGGCTTCTCTTCACTTTTGCTCCGAATGCAACAATTTACTTTATCCAAAAGCTGATCAAGGTCGGCGAATCATGGTCTACGCTTGTCGCATGTGCCAATACGATGAGATCGGCGAGAACAAATGTGTATATAAGAATGACCTTTTGACAGTCACAAAGTAAGCCGCCCAGTCGATGGAGAATGCCATATTACAGGACTCATTTCAAAAAGAGAACAAGTTGGGGTGACAACGGACCTGGGCTCTGATCCAACCCTGGTATGTTTATATATTCCCTCCTAGCGGTCACTTCCTAAATACGTTACTTACCCTTAGGCTCACTCCAACATTGCCTGCCCTCGATGTGGAAACGAAGAGTGCGTGCTTCACCCATCTTTTGCCACACACTGGTGTTAAAGCCCGACACTAGTGCCGTTTTCTATCAGGACCAATCAAAACGGAAGGAGACACGCATGGTGCTGTTCTTCGTCTGCACCAAGTGTGATCACAGCTTTTCGGATCCAACATTACCTACGGATAGTCGGCCAGACCTAGAAGGATGACATAGAAGAAAGAAGTATGTTTACTTGTACATTAGATTTACTGTAACATTATACCTTGATATTAATTTCAGATGTATAGACCTTGACTGTTAAGCAGCCCAAGCTGTCGGCGAGAGCGTACTGTTTTCGACCAATGCGTGGATTTCCCCACCGTCCAGGTCAATTATGAGGCCAGATTGGTGGTGATATGAGCGTCCGAACGACATTAAAGTCACTCCAACATCAACGCAGTTTTAGATTCAGGGTGCAGAAGCACTAGCCATTGAACAAAATAATGTCTTGTTGTAGTTCCTCTATAACACTCAAGGTCTCTGTAAATCTACGTTGTTTGGAACCTCAAGCCCTAAGTCACAGTATCGCATCGTTAGAGGAATTAGACATATTGCGTGCCCTTCCTTTTCACGACCAGGAATCTCGATACGGAGAAGAATAGACCTGCTGCTACCATTGTGGTCTAGGTTTAAATGTTAGATCGTATCTTCAAGACACTGGTGTACCATACATACCCCTGTAAATAAGATGGGGCGCCTAAACGGAAAGTTGGTGTCAGGTCGCCAATGCTTTTCTGGGATTCGTAAAACCTCACCACCAAAGATAGTGGCTGGTAAGCAAAGCACCAGCAATCGGAGTGGCTGAGAACATTTATGGAGTTATTAACAAGAACTCTCTGAACGGCGTTTTGTGACTTACCAAATAAACCGATGATCGCTTGTAGCAATAGCTAAGCCTTCAGGAAACTTTGTGAAGCGAATCATGAAACACTTACCAGAAATTCCGAAAGAGACACCGATCCGTGCGCCAATCTCGCTCCTGTCCTTTGAAAGAGAGGCTGACAAGGTGTCAGTCGGCGAGCTTCCTTTGATTTGATAAGAGGGAAGTACCAAGCATGAGCGGCGTCAGGGATATACCCCCACCCGACAGGAACCCGAAAACTGCTGCAAATGCGATGAACCCATTTGAAGTTTTGATGGCTCCGAGGGTGTAAATTAAGCCACCCATGGCAAGAGTGAACGGAATAATCAGATTGAACACCCCCAATTTAGGTACGAAGACAGTGGGGATGGTGCGTCCGAAGATAGAAGTGGCATTAAGAATAGAAATCTAGTTCAAGAATGAGTACCCAGCTTGCAAATGGAAGAAAAGTCGTGTTTTGCTAATGCTTACACAATAAAAAGCAAGTTGTCGGTCAACCCCATGGCTCACTGCATCTAATTGAAGGAAAAAGACAGGGAAGAATAAACCACAAATGACGAAGAACCCGCTGTTCAATTTAGCCAAACGATTGTCATAGGAGAAAACCGAATAATTACCCAATCACGACGAAAATATATGCCGGGTCACGCATAAACTCCAGCACTGGGAGGGCCGCGCCAGTTTTCTTCGGAAGTAGCCTCGTTCTCACCAAGAGGTTAGCGACTATCAAAATGACTGTATTCATGCCAGCACTGATCCGTACACCGTTATGAAAGCCAATCGGTCCGTGAATTAGGCTATTGAGTATTATTGGGTGGACAACGGCACCTAAAAAACCCAGTACATGTAAAGCAGAGAAGTCAGCTGAATACCGGCGTTAACGCACCTACAGCTGCACCACCAGCTACAATGCCCATTGCTAGAGGCTGGTGACGGTGAAAGTAGTGAGATACAATCGCTAAGCCTAAATGAAGTTTTCAGAATCAAAACAAGATTCTTTTGAGAAAGAAAATAATGGTACTTGGGACGTAAAGTATTCCAGTGGCCAGACCCCCACCCAGATGACAAAGAAAGACCTATATTCAAGACAATTCGATGAGCCAAGATGAGAATGATGATGAGGGTGAAATTAATACTTGGTAGTACTGAGAGTCGTGTGACAAGGAGAGCATAAAGACTACGCGTGATTAAATTCAAGGCACTCAAAGGCCGCGAAGGACAGGGGACTTACACGAAAATGAGTGAATGAATGAGCCCCCAAACATCAGATAATGGCTGCCAAAATGTCATTAGAGAAAGGCAGAAAGTGTTCAAATGCCGCCACGGACTAATATCCTCGGTCGAAAGCGCGTCCAGTGAAAATTCCGCAGGCAAAGATCAGGAATATTTGTACTCCCCCGATCCACCTTTCGAGGATTTAGCAAGTAATAAGGTGCTCAGTTATACGCCTACTTACCCTATGTCACTTGGGGTGTAATTCGTCAAGTACTCGCGGACGTAGAAATCTGAGTTCAAAGCGGTCGATGAGTGCCCAAGTTTCGCAGACATGGTCAATCCGACTGACAAGATGTTAGCTTTACGTGTCGCCGTCTGAAAATCAATGCAACACACCCTTGATAGACTCCAAAAGCATTCGTGTATCTAGGGAACGGGAGTAGGTGAAGTTATGAAGATGGCCACTGCGAGAACCTTACGCACCCAAACGTGGAAAATTGTACTAGAGATCTGTAATATAGTCAAACTGAGTGGTTATAAGCCGCAACACGCGCGTTACTCACGCGCCAAGTACGGTGAGCCATGCTTGTCGCCCACCCTCAGGAAATTGCGTGTCATCTTCATCAGCTGTGAACTGAGCCTTCATATCTTTTTCGTCGTCCATGTTTGTGCGAGGCGAGGCGATTCTGTCTTGAATGGCCCATAGTACTTCGCTTGTTTGATGTATATAAGTTGCTCCTCAGATTCCAGGATATATGGGTTCATCATGGTGGAATGACGTGTGGTTGTGTAATCCTGACCGATGTCCGAGGCCATGGTTACAAGTACATAACCGAAAGAAGCCCGGGCATCAATCGCTCAAGGATCACGCAACTTCAAAGAAGTGCAAAAACTTGACATTGAACTCACAACTCTGACTGTTGGCTGACAAGTGGTATGGAGTGTATTTGCGTGCTTAGCGCAAAAGAGTCGGTAAAGCTCTAGATATTAAGATATCACAATAATAATACAAGTCTCGTCACCCACTCTTTAAACAATCTGAGATTTTCTCCTTCGTACGAGAAGGAAACGTGCCAGCAAGTAGCAAATCCCACCGGTTACCACTGATGTCTGGTGATGTAATCAGCGTGATATGATATTGATATAATTAAGGACTTAGCCCTTACCCCCGCGAAAACGATGGGTCGCCTAAAAGGGCTGTTACCATCTTGTCATGCCATTGCCGAGCAGGACACTTACCACCAATAGTAATTGCGGGTTAACAATGCACCAGCGATGGGGATAGCTAGACGTTACAATGAGTTGGAAGTCCGAGTCAGCGCCCAACATCTGAAGTAACGTTACCGAAGAGACCAATGATACCTACACGGCAAAGTACGGATCAGTGGGAGAGCGGAAGAGCGGTATCATGGGACCTATACATACCTGAAAGCGCGAATGACACACCGATTCTTGCCCCCACTTCGTCTACATCTTTTGCAAGTGTTGCTGTATGCGAGAAGAATCACATCAGGAGTTTAGGATATAAGGAGCAAGGAGTGAGCGAACCTAGCATCGCTGGCGTCAATGCCACACCTGTAACATCTTAAAACAGAACCACGTTAAAGAAAAGGCCTATAACGCAACTTGCACCCGAGAAAAATCCATACACAATGGCGAAGGCCATAAATCCACCCACATTCCTCAAAAGAACTAGAGAATACTCGAGGACAGCCATAGAGAATGTAAAGAAGATAACCAGATTAACAACACCAAGCCTTGGCGCGAATATAGGGGGGACAATCCGACCCACAACCGAGCATGCATTCAAGATAGATATCTAAGAGGACATCATCGTCGATAAAATGACATAATATGCAACCTCGACTTACAACATATATGGCAAGATCATCTTTCAGACCGTGGAGCGTACCATAAAGCTGCAGAAAGAAAACGGGGAAGGAGAATCCACTGATTATGACCATACCGCTAATTGTTGAAGAGGGGGTCAGGAATTAAAGGAAGCCTCTTCTGAGTAGCTTACCCTAAGAGGACAAAAACATAGGGAGGATCCCGAGAGAACTCCGCAATCGGAATTGCACTTCCTTTTGTGCTTGGTGGTAAGCGTGTGCGCATCAAGAGGTTGGCTATGAGGAGGAGACCGGAAGTTATTGCAGCGGCAACTCGAACGCCATTGTGGAAACCGAGGGAACTTCGAAAAAATCGATTGAGCATTATGGGGTGGAGAACGGCACCTAGTGTACTTCAGCCGCTTCATAAACCTGGGAAGAATAATTAATCAATCATGGCTCACCTAAGGCCGTACCAGAAGTTACAATCCCTGTGGCGAGGGGGCGATTTCGTTTGAAATAATGAGAAACGATAGCCAGGGCTAAATTGAGTTGTATGAGATCACATCCAACTTGAAAACTGAAAGCCTGAACTTGGTGTGTACATCATGCCAACGGATATTCCCCCACCTAGTCCTTGACTAAGGAAGACCTGCGCTCGATTCAAGTTTTGGTGGATCAACTACACCGAAAAAATGAATTACCTGGTAGTATTTATTCTCATGTGATAGAGATAACATGAAAACTTCAGGCAGGCTTTAAGGATCGCGTAACAAAGCAAAAAGTAATGGTGACATACACGAGAGTGAGTGCAACACTGATCCAATTATCATCAACCAGCGGCTGAATGAAACAGTAAGTTGATTTACAACGTAGGAGGATCCAACGACACTCACAAGTAACCTCGATCAAAAGCACGTCCCGTGATTATACCCGACGAGAGTACCAGGAAGATTTGTACACCCCCAATCCAGCTGAGAAACATTCAACAGCCTTGAGTTCATAATACAGCTGGGTAGACAAACCCAATGTCACTTGGAGTGTACTGATTAAGATAGGTCCGAATGTAGAAATCTGGATGAGGAGGTCAGGCCAACAGAAAAGTCTGCCGTTTTTATGTATGCACTGGTGACAAATGGTAAGGGTACATTTTTCCAAAGAGTCTCGGTTTTAACTTACCCTTGATAGACACCAAAGGCGTTGGTGTATCTAATAACTCTTATTACTTAGGGTGTTCGACATCGTACCGCGCTGATGATTCTTACCCAAATGTTGCAAACTGCGCAAGGAATCTAAACGCGGCGTGTTGAGTCTTTGACCACTGAAACCGGCCGCGAACTCACGCTCCCAGTACCGTCGTCCATGCCCTCCAGCCTCCTTCGGGGAATGTCCGATCTTCCAACACCTCCTCGGGGCACAATAACTCCTGGACCATTGGTGGATGGGGGACGGTCGTCGACGTGGCATCTACAGCCATAGTTTTGCTCGGGGCCGTCGAATCCAGATAAGAATGTCGGACAGGATCCAAGTTATTATAAAAGGGACTCTTTCTCGGTTGCCGTTGCCGATAGCAGGGTCGCGTTGAGATGTTCCTCGAGGGTCGAATCTCACTATAGGCCACGTTCATATAGCCCTTCTATTTCGCGAAATCTTGAGTTATGTGAGAGAGGATACTGATCCTGAGAGCACATTCCCAACTTGGACATTGTTATTGGACGAATAAAAACTGATGGGAGCGCAGAACTGATATGAAGAATCCCAGCCTAACTCACACAGGCATTGCGACGTTGCCTCCGGGTGTAACCTGTTTACCATCACGATCACTACACCGAAGTCGACCCTTTGAATAGGATTTATACATAGACCAAAAATTTGATGGACATTTTACATATCTTACCACTATTTATATGATTGGGCAACTCCACCAATCGCGTGGTGTTAGCCGTTCTGACGTATGCAGTAAGTGTAGCATATTGATAAACTCGATGGTGGGCAGTTGGAAGTAGTTGGTGGGTTTTGGTGGGCTAGTTGTGAAGAGCCGAGTTGAACAATGATGTGCCTGAATTGATCTTTAATTCCGGCATTATAGTATACGGTCCGGGCCTCCGGGGTACAATTTCTTCCCATCCACCAACTCACCTTTCATTGTCAAAACATGTTGACTAAATCTCAGAAATGTTATGATGTCACGGCCACTGACCAACAACAGCCAACAACGTGGATCGATTCGTATCTCAGAATGGCTTTGTACGCGCTATATAGCTGTTTTACGGAACTGGAACTGGACTCTCCAAGGATCTGTAGGGAGGCCGTAGGCGACCCTGATAAAGCACGAGGCTTGAAATGAGTCATGAATTTTCCGTGTGGTTATAGTACGGCTTTTGTCGATGTTTTACGCAGCAATCCCTCTCATACCCTTACAGCTCCTTGGTCTTCCGTGGAAGGGACGGCTTCTCAAAAACCTAAAACCACTCGAGATGAAACATGAGGGCGTAGAAAAGGAAAGCTCGAGTAAGTCGAGTCTACCACAAATACCCAGCGGAGCGAGCGAACCGGACTATCCTGATGGTGGATGGAGGGCTTGGTCGGTTGTTTTCGGGGTGTGGCTGATGCAGTTTTGCACTTTCGGGCGAGTCATACCTCTCTCACTGGCACACAAGAGTCGGTCGGATTAATTCTACATCAGATACGCGAATGCATACGGAGTATATAATGGTGAGTTGTAAGTCGATCGGCTGAGAGTCGACTGATTTTTTTGCGTCGAGATTATTATGTGCGCGAATATCTGGGTGAGAGATATACCTCCTCACAGATAAGGTATTTTGAATTGGTTACTATACGGGCACGTTGAGGCCTGAGTTTTCTAAGTTGGATAGGCAGTGTACAACTGTTCCTTACCCTATCGGGGGGTCTAATAGCTGGGAGAGGATTTGATCTCGGATACTTGTAAGTCCTTCCTCAGGCCTAGCTAAATACGCAATCAACTTTGAGATGGTAGTTACCACTTGACGATCGGAGGTTCCGTCCTTTTTGTTTTCAGTCTATTTATGCTTTCCATCACTCATGCGGGTCAATACTACCAGGTATTCCCTTTTCCGTCTTGTCTTGGTATCAGATTCAAACATTGATCCTCTTCTAGGCTTTTCTTACCCATGGCCTGGGAGCTGGCCTCGCGATTGGGATATGCTATGTTCCGAGCATGGGAGTTATCGCGCAATATTTCCAACGACGGCGTGCCATTGCGATGGGTATAGCTACTACCGTAAGCGTTGTTGACTTTGATGGATTATGCAGCAAGTGATTAAGTTCATTTCTCCTCAAGGGATCTGCGGCTGGTGGCGCACTCCATCCAATCATGCTGAACAAATTATTTCATGGTCCTCTTGGGTTCCATGGGGGTGTTAGGGCTAGTGCTGGCTTATGTCTAGGGCTTCTGATTATCTCCCTTTGTCTCCTGCGGCCTAGATTCCAACCAAAGAAATCTCCCATTAGCACCCTCACTGTTCTGAAGGACTTTGCGCGCGATCCGTCATATGTCATGATGGTGATCGGGTAAGTATCTGGAGCTTGGAGACTAAGAAGCTAATCGCACTGACCTGCGACTGTTACAGAACTTCCGTGGCTTATACCGGCCTTTACTTCCCAATATTCTTCCTTCAACTCAATGCAATCAAAAACGGCATAGAACCTAACCTCGCTTTCTACACCGTTCGCCCTCCTTAAAACGTTTCCTTCTCTTAGAAATTTTACCTTCATTCTAGATTGCTATTCTCAATGCAACCAGCATACTTGGCCGAATATTCCCAACCCTGATCGCGAATCATGTCGGTATCATCAACACAGTCATTCCCTGTATTTTTATCACATCTGTCCTTGTGTTTTGCACCCTTGCAATTAAAGGTGTTGCAGGAACGATAATATTTGCCATTCTATATGGCTTCTTTGCAGGAACATGTATGCCGTGTATCTACTGGTCTATCCCCCATCACCTTACTCATCCCCATTCTACAGACTCTGGCCTACTTTCACCTGTGATAGGCTCTCTAGCTAAGGACAATACCGAAATTGGTGCTCGTTTGGGCATATGCTTTACCTTCACAGGTAGGCATTGATACAGGCAATCTCACAGTCTCCTCAACTAAATGCATTATTGGATCAAGGTATCGGAGCGCTTGTTGGTAACTACCAAACATTTATCCGTTTATTTATAGCTAAATTGCATTTTTAGGTACTCCAATAGCAGGCGCGTTGCTCACGTCGTCTTATATATGGTGGCGGCCAATCATTTTCTCTGGAATGTGTGTGTTGACTGGGGCACTGTGCACCTGCATTTCGCGACATCTCCTCTGTAGGCGAAAAGGCACACAATGGGTCTGATTCCACGCCGTTAAAGGCTTGTATGCAAAACGCATGCTTACGTGTGTAGAATAATTCGAAGTGAGCGCCATGTTATATAGAGAATTCGTGACGGCACAGAAGTATTCTCCTGAACAAGAGGGCTTACTGCCAACATCGATATGGTTCTGCGCTTACATTGAAAAAACCTAAAATATACTCTTCTTATGAATGCTTAACGTCTCACCACCTGTTGTTGAGCAAGTGACTTGAAAAGATTAATGTGCATAGATACATATCAGGCTGTTTCGCACCACCTCAAAACTTTCTTACCTACCCTCTCAATAAAGCCATCATAATCCAGATTCTGGTCTCGGAAGAACAGGCCGCAGTGCGCAGCAACCTCGTCCTGAACACCAGCAATTTCTACCTTTTCCCAATTCTCACCTCCACCCAAAAGCTGTCCCAAACCAGTTGCGAGAACAACAAAATGTCGTCCTGGCTCTACTTTATCCTTTTGAGCTTTCTTGGCTTTTTTGGCCTCTGCTTCACGCCTCTTCAGTTCCTTCTTCGTCACATTTTCTAATGCATCCTCTGTGTTGGAAGACAGTACGGAAGGTGACGGTGTGGTATTAGGTGATGTAGAAATCACACTTGACGGAGATACTGGGTGTTCGCCCTGAGTCACAAGTCCACTCTCCACTAGAGCTACATCATTATCCGCTATCTCCTTCTGCGCGGTGAGACCGTCCACCGCTGGGCTATCTTTTCCTCTCGCTGTAACCTTCGGGACAGTCTGGGTCCAGTAATTGACCCACATGCCGCCCTTCCAGGCGACAAGGCGCGTGTATCGATCTTTGAGTCCAGGAGGATCGAACATACATGAGCCGAACTGAAAGCGCTCAACAACCCATCGTTTACTAGCGCTGAATGGGTCGTCGACGTGCTTTCGCGCCCATTTAACAAATGGATCATCTGAATGAGATGAGAGGAATGACTTGGTACGATCAACGAATGTCAAGGTTGATTGCAATGCGGATGGGCGCGGAGATGGTGACGGTGAAGGGGAGGTCGCGTTGGCCGGCATAAGGGATACAGGCCTCGAATTAGCTGACCAATAAATAGTGAGGACATTCCATCATAGACATGTGGAAAGCAAGAATACCATGATTAGTTTTCTTGTATGCCTCCCAATCTTCCGTAACCTTTCCATCAATGACAGTTACTTTGGTGGTATCATTCATCTCGGTATCGGTTTTCTTACTTTCGCTGTCGTTTTTGAACAGGGACGCGATCCCAGTAACGACAACGTGTGGATGCATTCCTAGATATGGGGTATCAAATGCGACTACTCCTATTATCCGTTTCGAATTTGTTCCAGTGATATTCGCTGGGTGGGTCGCGGCTTCCGCAGCAAGTAGGCCGCCCATTGAGTGACCGAGGAGTATTACTGGTCCTGGCGGTTGGGTCGTAAGCCTGCACGATTTTGCGATAAGCCTGGCAGTGGCTTGTAGAAAGTATGTTTGAAAAAACATACCACTCCAAGAAGTGGGCCGTTGCGAATGCGATGGGTTTGACGCTCTTGTACGTGGGGTATATGGTGCTCATTACATCGAGCTCGGAATGGCTGGAAATGTGTGTTGAAAGGAAGGCTTGGAGGTCAGTCGGAAACGACTGCCGGGACAGATGGGAGTGAGCAGTTCAGCTCGCCATAGCACCAATGATTGTAAATAATATATACCTGGAAGGTTGTGTCATTGCCTACGATAGGCGACGATCAGGTTGGTCTAGAATAACAGAAATATACATACCTTGGAACCCATGGACATAGACAAGATGGATGAGCCTCATATCCGACGCTGTCCTCCTATCATGGCCTAAGCACAATTTCTTTTTTGCGCAGTAAAAGACTCTGAAAAGGTTGAAGAACTGAGGCTGTACCGTGGCTGGATGCCCTTTGTGCCTGTCTCCGCGGGCCGACTAGCCGAAAAATCCATGACTGGAATTTCTTGGGAATTTCAAGTTTTCCTGTACATTGGACAACCAACGTTCAAAACCTCCCAATTGGTCAGCTACATCAATTATAAGTCTGAATTCCTTGACATAATGTATATGGTGACGCGTATTGCTGTTCTACCCGGTAAAAGGTGGCATCTCCTACTAGAACCCTCTCCGGCAGGTTTTCGCCTCTCATAGGTTGGATGGCCAGCCCAAGATTTCTGCAATTAAACAAGGCCAAGAGGTCATAAAAGAAGAACTAATGCTTACTTCCTGGATCTCACTATCCAACCGCAGACATGTTGCCTCCCTTCTTCGATGAAGGTGAAGGACTTTCGAACTTCTTCGCAGCGAAGGTTCAGTGCTCATCTTCACCATTCAGACACTCACTGATCAAGCCGTTCGATCGACCATCACTTCACCTTCAAAACTTCATGAAGCTGTTGCATTCTGAACCGTCTCATTACATCCTCTTGCCCTGAAACCAATCTTTTCCCAATTCAAGGCTACTTCTCCAATCATATGATTGATCACGTCGAGTATAACAGTGCAGCATGAATGGTTATTGGGTACACGCAAGGAACAAAGCTTTCGCCGAGTGCTTCAGTCTTGAAGAAATTGCGCACTCCGTTGACTGCTATCCTCGTGGCCCATGATTCAGAGGTGGATGGAGTTTCTCTACTACATCACAAGCAACGGTCCCGCAATGATATTTAATCCAGCTTCGAGACCCATGCATGCCAAATCATACATTTTTCGTTCCTGTTCAACATACTCTACTGCTCTTTTTCTACGATTCCAAAGGCGTGGTTCATGATAAAGTTCTGTTCACACCAGGAGCATTACACAAGATCTGGCAAGTGGAGCTCACGGAATCTTACCAGAGCCTCTGTCACAGACACGCGGTGCATGGCTGTTAATTTCGGCATGCCCCAGAATAAGGTACCATGCGCGGCGTTTGTTATACCCTCCCCTCCTCTCGCCTCTCTTCCTCTGCCCAATTTACTACGTGCTTACCTCGGTTGCCCAAAGCCCTTCACCCTTTCTGTGAGCTATTTGAGGCCACCGTCAGTTATAAATTTATCCATGCTCTCCGTACAAGCTCATGAACCGGCTGTTGGCTTCCAGAGCCCCAGCTTCAACTGTATTTGTAGCGGTAAATGTAAAAACGCTGATACCACAGACTTCGATGATGGGATTGCGCGAGCCTACAACAGCTCAATCACTCAGTGGGACAAATTACAGCTTGACTATTCCAAGAGCCATATTCCAAAATCAGGAAAACAAGTGCCTGTTGGATTCCAATTAACTCAGAAGGAAAACATACTTGTCTAGGATTGAAATACCTGGATGTGGCGCGGTAGGGCTCTTCGGTGAAGCTCTATCGGTTGTCGATGAGGTAAACTACGGAAGGGTGCTATCGAACACTTGTTTTACGATCGAGTACACTGGAACTGGGCCTATTTCCCAAAGGGAGAATGGACTGTAAAGATTCATCGATTCGGGTCATTTTGTGGAGGCTACCAGCCGGTTCCAAGGCGTGCTCGCGATTGGGTCATCCAGGTGTGACGCGAAGGCACCTCTATGGCGAAAGGGTCCATGTGGAATTTGTAATACCAGCAGTGACTCCGGGTACTGGGGCCCGTCCAGCTGGGGTGCACCATGCATGAAAGTGTATGAACCGCTTAAGTTTATGTCAAACCAAGGTTGTCGAATCGAAAACCAATACCCCGCCCATGAATCTAACACATTAGGCTGTATAAATGGTACAACAAGCGAATGTGATGCTTTAGTTTGACTGTAGCATCAAATAGCGCAACGAGGTACCATGCTAAAGTCACTTCTGAAGCCAATGTTCAGGTCTCTGGGCTATCTATGGTGACCGTTGACGTCTAATCTTCGTCCAACCAACCAAAAAGGTCACCAGATACCTTAGAAGGAGTATATATGGCCGCACGGTATCTTCCTCCATAAGGTAACAGGAGGCATGGTTGAATAAGATATCGATTGGACTTGCCGCATATCCAGGCAGGTATCGGCACCACTCTCGTTACTTTCCCGCTGGCGGCACCGGAAACCTGGCGAGGATCAAAGTCCCTAGCGAGTACCACCGATAGCATGGGTGCATCTGGGACTGTGTAGTCTACGAGTAGAATCATAGGTTGCGTTAGATTATCAGATCCACATTCGTCTCGTTGTCTGATAATCCATTGATCATGAGTCTTCATCGCATCGTCCGCGAGGAACGTGAAAAAAGCCCGATCCCGTACGGAGACATGGTACATTTCGCCTTTCAAACGTAATGCCATTAAGTTTCGATGACATTGAAGAAATAGAGTGAACTTATTCACCAGACTGAGCTCTACGAGAGGCTCGACAGTATCCAGGATGGCCGCCATTTTTCCAATCATGCCTTTGGCACGATTGTGAGCAGTAAACAACGTCCCGGCAACCTGCACATGATCGAAAACGCGTATCGTTCTCAACGTTGGGGCACTGCGTGATTGATTGATACTGAAAGACGGAGGCGACGAGTAAATAGGCTCACTATCGACGATGAACAACGCATTTTGGATTCATCACTCCTAGTGAATGAGTCTTGCACCTTCGAGGCGTGGTTGAGGGCACCATAAAACTTTTCCCAGAGAGGCACGAATGAATCATTCCTGCAAGCTCTTCCAATGAGGGTAACAACAGAGGGAGAAGACACAATTTTCCTCAGACGTTTTAGGAGGGAACGATGCGTCACCAGACGTTCCAAGCCAACTAACATGGCGCCCAAAGTCAACATGTCATGATTTACACCATCATTGCATTTAGCCGGTAGATGACGTGCATACTTCAACATGGATGGGATGAGCTTTGCGTGAAGGGCTTTGATGACCCATTGAGTGTAAATAAGTGGACCAGAGGTTATGGCGAGAAAGTTGAAGCAAGAATTGAGACACGTCATACTCTCCTCAGATTGGGGTACGGACAGAAGGCATTTAACTGCGTCGAGTACATCACCCAAAACGTTTTGCTCGACAAGAGACGCGAAAATCTGGTGTGATTGTGTTGCCAGTTCCAAGTAGAAAGAGATGAATTGTTGATATAGCTCGAGATTGGCCTGATTACTTGAACCGTAAATGAGACGTCGCATAGGTTTCATCAACTGCGCGGCCAATTCTTGTTGGCCAATCTCATAGCCATTAGAAAAGTGTAAAAGCTCGACTGGGTTTTTTCCCTGAAGTATTCCCACTAACGCAGCGTTGATGCCCACAGATTGATTTGCATGAGGCGAGTCAAACTGTCGGATCCACAGTTCTGTAACGATCTTCAATATGCCAGGAGATGCGCCCAGTGCGTCCAAATGAGTGGAATAGCTGTAAAAGTTGCCTAAGAGGCTTTGGATTATTCCCATTATCTTGACCTTGGCTGGAGTTGGTCTTGATTCCGTGTCAAAAGTCACGTCCATACGACCGTCGTCTGTCTGGTAATAGAGATATTGAATCCACTTCCAGATCGATGGCCAGGCTGGTAGAATGTATAATGCGTCTATGGTTGAATCTTGCCCTGCTCGTATTGCCATGACCTTAGCGGTATCAACGCAACACAGCGCAACCCCTGCAGATCTAACGACATTCTTGTCTTCCTCGGCGACGAGTTCCAACGGAGGTGCCCTCACAAACTGACGAACCAGGAGAGACAGGATCTCGGGGTGAATTGCCCATGCGGGTTCTGTTTGAAGTCGGTTGAACAGAAGGGGAAGATATGAAAGAGGTCGTCGTAGGGCGCCATTGACGAGAGACTGTTCCAGAATTTGGTCAATTTACATTGGAAAATATTTGTATAAGACTGGATTACTTGGATTTGACGTGGTAGGTTCGGTCCTCGGTACTGGTAGGGTTCCATTGGTTGCTGCTAAGTAAGGTCACTCTGATGTACAGGTGAGACGGAGGCCAACAAGTTGCTTGATGGTCAAGCATAAAGTTCGAAGTTAGGCGGCTTGTGTTCAAGTTGTCAGATGTGATCTATGACGTGCTCACGACGAGTAACTGGGGGAATCGCAGGCGTCACTCACTATGCGGAAACTTGGAAAAGGGTCTTTGAAGACCCCGTTTACCTTCTCCTCTCACGCTCAGGCCGTTAGACCATTTGGTCAGCAGCTCGAGTTCGAAGGCTAAACCCCAAGGCCAGAACTACCTTCAATGAATTGGCGCCGTTGAATGACCATCATTGTCTTCATCTATGAATATATTATGGCGCATGCTCAGTAGTACAGTAAGTGACAGTGAACAGTATCGTCATAATAACTAATTCTTGTCTACATCGCTGTACATCATGAAGTTATGAAGAGACTAGCGTGCAGAGGCTCGAGAGAACCGGCGGCCTACGTTAGCAGTGGTCGTCAAGCTGGGAGCGAAATACAAGAGTAGGGCCTTGAGAAACTGGCACTAGTAAATACCCGCTAGCCTCTGGGTCGCTTCACCTTCGCATTGCCTGTGTTGCACATTTTGATCTTTGTCGGATACGGCGACCATTGAAGTCTTGGCGGCGATGACTGGGACAGAGAAGTTCTGCAAGAGTCGACGATGTAAGAATTGGCCGCGATGTATAAAAGATTATCGCAAAGCCAAAGATAGTACATAAATGAGAGCACTGCAGCTCCTTGAAGTTGAGCGGGAGGACCTTTGCGAATCAAGACTTCGTACTTGTTTGCTCTCCCTTTCAGCCCTAGTCAACCTAGTCAAGATTGCTCGCCTCGCTCGCAAAAAGATCATCGCAAAGCCAAAGATAGTGCCGGTCATACAGACAGCGGACTAGTACACGTGTACGTAGGCGCCAGTGAATGCGAAGGTGAAGAGCCTGGCGGGTAAGATACTGAGGTTAGTAGTGAAGTAGTGGAGAAGTCAGTGATTCGGAGTCAGTGATAAAAAGTCCATTCCCGCACTAATCTTATCAGACCCCGGTACACTCCCTGTACGTTTCACAACTCTTCGTGCGTACCGCTTGCTGTGCTTCTCATATAAAACTCTGGTACACCGTTGAGGCAGAATCCCAAGGAACGATAAAAGTCAACTCTTGAAGAGATGACATGACATATCCTGTTCTGTGCGAGCAATTGTGAGGAAAGTTGAGGGCGGAATTTGCTAAGGTCGGTGATCTGGTAGTCGGATTTCAAGTCTGCATGGACTACAACAAGGGATGTTTGATGGCATAGAGGCAAAGTTACTGATAGATAGATCAGAGAAAGATATGTTCCTCCAATGGTATACATAGCTTATGGAGGCACGTGTACCTTGGACGCCACGAATAGCTCTAGATGTAGGCTTCGTCAAGACAGCAGATTGCCGACAGTTGATTGAATTGGTTCTGATCGAAGGGCAAACACAAGGGCCAGTGTTTCGAGCATTACAACATGCATAGACTGCCTTCTTTTGTGATGGAACTCTTCCGTTGGTCCTTTGAGGCTATATACAAGCTCATGAGTAAACCCAACGCCAGCCAAACGAAAGTGTAGTACTGACTTTCTAGTAACAACGGGGGGGTGACCGCAAGACAAAGGCATACTGTGGCTGCGGTAAGTAGGCTGTGTTTAGATGACAATCATTGAGATTGTTCGGTCGTCAACGTCCCCAGGCATTTGTTCCAGGCATATTTTTAAGGTAGAGACAGCCTATTCGGTGACGGCGAAGGCTCGAAGCAGTCACAGTGACCTGAAGAATACAACAAAATGTTCAGAAGGTACACAATGGTTATAAGCGTTTGATTACCCACCAATAATCATAATGATTAGTCAAGCTAACCCTGTCGTGGGAGGGTAGACGACAATCGAGGTCGAGCCATATTAATTGCGATTCTAGTAGGAACATGTATCTCGAGGCTTTCGGGAATTTGTGATTGGCGTGAACACAATGAGATGTTTGTTGCTTCCAACGACGTACTATGTTCCATGGCTGTCATGCCTGGGCCCATCCGGATCTCAACTTCACTCTAGTTCGGGGACCTTTGATTTTGATGGCATGTAATACGCATGAGAGCACCCAAGACCAAGACTTTCAATGGCGGGCCACGACCACTTAAGGTGCCATTTCGGGCATACTGGGCTTGGTAAAGTACGAAAATTCGTGGCAGGTGACTGGTGACACCTTGGTACACTTTACTGCTGAGGTGGTGGTAGTGAGTTGCAACTTTCCAAGAGATCCGAGGAGGATATAGACTTACTTGCAGCAGAAGGAATGCTTCAAACTGAGTTGAAGGTTCGAGTCTGGGCTAGTCTGGGCCATTTTTGGCTAGACCCGATCGTTGGCATGCCACGTGGCGTAATCCCCACAATCCCTATGACGAGCTTCCCCGGATTTTCACTTGCCGCCACGGAACTACGCGTCGGCCTGTGTCGGCTCCAATTTGTGGCTAGTAGGGTCAGAAATACATTCGAACAGGGTGGACAGCATTGGGAGGAAGAAAGGGATGACAGGAGATCGATGAACAAAAGGACTCGGAAGGGTCAAAGGATGGAATGCTCTGGAATGATTGACCAAGAGAGTTGACCATTGTGATCTAGTGTTGACAACCATACCAAGACAGGGGTGGATACACACCTATATAAGCCCCAACTTCTCGCAGTTATTCCCCAACAACCAACCAAACTCAACTTACCGCGCGTTACTACGTTTTAACGATTCTGCTACTGTATTCTCTATAAATTCTCTATATCTTTACTATGACTCGCACTGCTCGCTCTTCCTTCCCCCGCGCTGTCAACAGGGACCGCTCGGAGTCCAAATCTGGCCTCGACAAGTCTATTCGCAAGAACGGCGCCGGACCGCATAGCTGGGGAAGCTTGGCCGATGAACGAGATCACGAGTTCGCTGCCATGGACGACGAGGGGCTGGAGCCTGAGGAGGAGGACACTGCCTCCGACAACACAAGCACTCACTCCGAACGTATGTTGCGCCAATTTCTGCATGTTCTTATTCTGATTAACATCACCAACAGCTCTTGAAGAGAAGAAGTCTGGCCTGCAAAGGACCAACAGTGCTTTGACTCACGACGAGTTGGAGACCGCCAAGAAGTTCAGGAAGAACGCGCTCAAGACCGCCGGTGTGTATATCTCTTTATCTTTGTCTAATCCGTAATTCATGTCTTGACAGGCATCGACCTTGCTGCGATTGCGCGCACCTCTTCTGCCGTCGCCACTTCTCCCACTTCTCCCAAAATTCTGGGTCCGACATTCGCAGGCGGTGCCCAGGTATGTGCCAAGGTGGCCTCCCACTCGACCTTTGCTCACTAATATACCCAGGTTATGGTCTAATTTACTCTACACATAAGGACTCAATCGTATTCTATCGAATCCATCTCCAAATGTAGTCTGTATAATCCCTCAAGCAGCGCAGCACCGTAAATAGCAAAGCAGTACACATCAATCTGTATAACACCAATCAATGTATTCATTACGTCTCTGAGTCACCCTCCACTGAGCCTCCCGGTTGCGACGACCCAACACAATTGGATAAAGCTACCCCAACCATGCCTTATAAGTTCGTCACACGACCTAAGAATACCATCGAGAAGATTTCAGTTGGAGTGATTCCTTGACAGGGAATGTGCTATTACAGTTGTCCTCGTGACGGCGGAGTGATGATAAAGGAGTGACTTTCACAGCTCCTTGATGATCATGTGGACAAAAGAAGCCAACGGTGCGCCCCTTAAGGGGCTTCATGGGAATTGACAAGGACAAGGAGAGTTTAGACTGGGGAAACTTGTGGGCAGTTACAGAATTTAGGCTTTCATGACAGTGAGGACGATCAACGGCTCTCTGATGGAGAGCAACCATGGCTAGCGCTGAGCGAAGCTGTTTGTGCCATAGGACGGTGACGTTATTCTCACATCGACCGATCCGAGCAACATAGCAGAGGGATAAAAGAAACCTGCCTCGGAGTCCCATGGAAGGAGAGAATACTGACGAACGTGTTAGGGTGCCACCGAAATAGAGTTCCTGTCCTGGGAGATACCTAAGCTTTCTTGGGGTTATAGTCACGACATAAAGGGCGGTAATGACGCGGGCCCAATACATCTATCACTGATATGTTATCCAGTGATTCAATAATAGTAATCTGATGGTGGAGGCTTGCTTCAATATATTATATTCTGGTGGATCGCAACGTTTGAGCATACCTTGTATATCTCGTAAAACTCCATGGACGAATGGTTGTAGTACAGATGAGCATTTTGTGAAGAATTCCCGGTTCACCAGGGTCCATGATTGTCACGGGCCTCGGCGAAACAAGTGATGCTTTTGGGGCGTGAGTGGCTTCTGTAACCTTGTTAACACGAGTCTGAGTTCTGAACCGAGTCGTTGGAAACAACAGGTCAATCCTGCGAATGGCCAGTGTCGGTTGAAGCCGTGGCCTGGGACGACTATTACATGCTATTTGGGAAGTTTGCCTACTAGCAACCAACTTCAAACAGTTCGAAAAAAACGCCGCATAACCAATGCATAACCGAGCTTTCGAGAAAAAATCACCAGTGGGATATAGGTTATCGGCTTTGGAAGGGAGGATGAAATGGTGTTAAAGAGTTCAAGTTGCGTAAAGAGAAATTCCAACAGAGTGGTACTGAAAAGAAACCTGCTGCAGCGTTCCGTCACTGGAACTCTCATTCTCAACTCAATGAATGCACACTACATCTGTTGCTCCTATTACAGCGACACGCCACTTTAAGCATAAGAGCTGAGAGAATTCGAACGCGATTGGCTTGCTCGACTGCCCTCTCCTGTCTCCCGATGTATTCCTTGAACACTCCTTGAAATCAAGGATTATCGGAGTTTATCTTTGTGTTGCTGGTGTGTTCTCACAAAACTTCTGGCGCTTATGCTTTCACTGTTGACCGATTTTACAACAGCTGCTCAGTGACAACTCATCGTTGGCAATGCTGTCTTTGTCCTGGCACGAAGCGACTACTTTCAGCAGCCAACTACTTATCCAGCAGGAGTAAAATATTTTGGACTCGATAACACTATGCGCCTCATCTCTCATTTATCTAAACCGCAGGTAGCTTCACCCATACCCTGAAACGCGTAGCACTTCTCTCAGCTTCATTCTTTTTCACTCGGTGCTACTTTTCCTTGCTGTGTATTCGATTATATTTGCTACCTAAAACGTATCCTGCACACCTACCGGAAAGTTGCGTTTGAAGGTTGCATTCTCAAAATACCCAAGGAAATTGTCCACTTCCATCACACGGTCACCACGAACTACTTCCACCTCAGGTGGTGGAGCATCTACGTCACAGCGTGCAGTCGGCTTACCAGCTAACCGAAACTTATGATAATCACCCAGTACACCTACAGTCTGATTGGAAGGTGGGAACAGATTCAAGCACTCCTCAAATTGTTAAGGGAGCAGGGGAATCGAAGGCGAAGGGACTCCTTAATCGTGTCGGTCGGTCAGCTTGATAATTCAATATTTGACATTCCACTTATATTCTTTTCCGTGATAAGGTTCGAAAATATCGAATTTGGGTTTGTGTCCTCCAATGGCCTGCTCAATTTCTTGTGGCAGTTGTTGTTACAATACACGCGTCTCAATCCTCTAATTGATGCGCGACTACTAACCTTGTAACCTTTCTTTTCCTTGTCTATCCTTCATTTTGGTTCAAGTTATCGTGTACTTTCTTTACATTCTTTACGTTGATGGACTAAACTTGAATATGTAGAGCTGAACCATTACTTTTTTACTGTCGACTATCAGTATACGTGTTACTACTAACTAGAATTCGTCATTATCAGTTTGGGTGAATGTGAGAAGAGTATGATGTAATTTGAATTCACCCCAGACTCAATGGCAACTTGCGAAGTTGTTTCCTTCACGTCCATGACACCCATCACTCACCTTATCTGCACTACGGCAAACAAGTCATTACGTTGTCAACTCCCCTCACTCATAGTGGCGGTTTGTGGAACAGACTGGCAACCTCAACAATTTACCTAATCGTGGATTGAAAGATCCTTTAACTATGGCGGAGGATGCTGTCCGTGCTCTCCTCCGCTCTACTGAGCACCTCAAAGCCGTCCTGGACACCGTAGTAATAGAATCATCGGGCGAGGACAGGACTTCGTCTAACGTTCAAGAAGAAGGTGTGAATGACGCAAGGGTACTTGCCGTTGTCGCTCATAAAGAGGACCAGCGCATGCCTGGCGATCCGGAGGAGGGCAGGTATGTGTGTTATGTTTGGATCTGGAATATAGAACCCTACGGTGTTACTGTATTGGGTATCTTGATATTCCAGTCCTGGAACTGCTTAGAGGACTAAAATCACTGATATATGCATATCTTTCGCACCAGTCTCTTCGTATGCAAGTTCAGAGCTAAAGAGGATGGAGCTACGCGCGAGCTCGATATTGAACGTGTATTTCCTATGGCGGAAGGCTTCTCAGTGTCTATGGCCCAAACGAGACGTGGAACAGCCGTCTCTGGTGCCCAGCCAAAGCAACAGACTGGTACCCGTACACTCAATGTATCTACTTCAGGCCCTGACTATCTTATATTTCGTAGGCTTTATCCTCACAATTAATCCTGGAATGATCGTTGATTCAGAAAATGAGAGTGACTATGAGCTCGTTGCTTTCTTCACAAGTGACGTACAGAAGCTGCGACTTTTGTTGAAACAGTGTAGAGAGCTGAGCGACAGCTTTGGTGAGTATGTTTCAGCTACACTATTATATGCGGTATTGACGGTGCATAGATGATCAGGAAGGTATTGCAGCCACGGAAGCAGTGGGCCGCTTTAGTTGGGTGCTACCCTATACATCGAGGCGACTCCCTCCTCATTGTAAGTGTGTCAAAAGTTTTCAAGTCAATATTTGACGTAGCCACAGTCGGACTCATTCCTCAAGATCTGCGTTTGGACAACACACCATTCCACGAGCGCCTCTCGCCAGCCGTTGCTGGACTACCTGGTGACGATATCGCAGACATCAAATTAATAAGGGAGGAGTGGGTCTTAGCGAAGACTCGAGAGATTTCACACAAAGCCAGACGCCGACTGAAGATTCGCTTGGGGACATTCAATGTCAACGGGCAACTACCCTCTCAGGATCTCTCGGGGTGGATCAGGACGCAGTTCTTCGACTCCGATAAACCCGATTTGACGATACCACCACTTCCGAAGGTCTCGCCAATATCACTAGGGGAGATGGCGACAAACCCATTTGATACCCCGTGGTCGTCCACTGTTTCCGCCCCCGACGAGCCTACTGAACCAGCGGTTACTAATCCGACTGGTCCCATTGTAGGCTTCGTTGAAGGATCAGAATATGTTGATGTGTCTCCAGATCCTGATATGATTGTTTTGGGGTTCCAGGAACTGGATCTGTCTACGGAAGCTTTACTTTACTCAACTGGCACGGTAAGGGAAGATGCTTGGTGCTTGGCGGTCTTTGCCGCCCTTGGAGAGAAGATTGGTCTTTATGAAAAGGTAGATTGTATGTTGTGTTCCTTGGTGATACTTACTTTTCCTCCTTTCTTTTAAGCTCATCTCCAGGCAACTGGTTGGGATGCTTATCGTCGTACTTGTAAAGAAGACCCTAGTCCCATGCTTCACCGATGTCCAGACATCATCTGCTGGTGCAGGAATTATGGGTATCATGGCATGTTTACTGCCAACTTCTGGATGCTGTTATGTGCTTAACATGGACTATTAAGGGAAACAAAGGCGGGACAGCTGTGCGCGTCGCTTTCACACCACTCACTTCAAGCTCAAGCGACGGCCATACATCCTCAGGCTCGACGATACTAACTTTTGTCAATGCACATCTTGCTGCTTTCGATGAAATGTTCGAAAGGCGTAACTCTGATTTTCTTGAACTTTCAAGGAAGCTCAAATTCGATCTGGAATTCTCTCAAAGCGCCGCTGGATCATTCCCTCTTACCGTGTATGAAAGCGATGTCCTTTTCTGGATGGTGAGCGATAAATGATAAAGATCTTTGGAGCTATTCATCTTAAAAGTACTAGGGTGGTAAGCGCTTAACACCAAGTCATGCATGTACGCTAGCATCTCACTCCAAGCCAGACCTGAACTATAGGATCGACCTTTCGGATGCCGATGTTCGTGGCACTTTGGGCTCGGAAAAATGGGATGGGAGGTTTGAAGCACTGGCAAAATACGATCAGGTGCGCACGTACCCAGTTGTTCCTCCTGCTTGACCTTATTGCTGGCATCTAGCTCAGAAAAGCAGCCCGTATTGGCAAAGCCTTTGTGGGTTTCTGTGAGCATCCAATGGCACACCTTCCGTGCATTCTTTTTACTCTTCCCTTGAGCACGAAAAATGCTGATAACATACAATAGAACCTATCGCTTCAGCCCAGGGATACTGATCGATGAATTGGGTTACGACGTCAAGTAAGTTCTCTCATGACAACCATTGCCCAATGCTGACAATGAATACATGTCAGACGAAAGCCTGCTTGGACAGACCGGATTTTGTATATGGCTAACCCTAGCATGGGCCTTCGGCAACTTTCGTATACTTCACATCCACATATCACAATGAGCGATCACCGACCTGTGGCTGCGGACTTCGTTGTCGATGTAAATTGTCGATCACCCCGCTCACACATTATTTAAATCTGTTCTTCTAGGCGGCCGTCTACGACAAGGAGTTCTTCGTTGCAACTCTGATGAAGCTCTACAGAACTGTTGACCGGATGGATGACATGGGTGAGAGGGCTATTCTCAAACTTGATGCTACGTCGTTCGAAATGGGTACAATATCGTACGTGATGGTACTGTAGCTCATATTCGTTGTAGATCATTTACTCGCGCCCTTGGCAGATATCGACGCTCAACTTCACAGACTATACAACTGCGTAATATTGGAAAGGTATGCTAGATTACAAGTGACATCTGATTAACCTTAATGGAATTACCAGGGTCCTTGTGCCTTTCGCTTTGTCCCCGTTGCGGCCGATTCAAGTCTTCGTAAGAAACGAAACCAACATCGGTCAACCTCTATCTCACTGCTTTCAGATCCTGAGTGGTTACGTGTTGAACCAAAACAGGTATTTTTCTTTCATTTTCAGTCAACCAGGGAACGTTTAGCCAATTTGGTTCTGACATCGTCCGCTAGGGAATTGTTTTTCCTAACGAGGCTGTCAATGTCACTCTCACTGCGTTTGTGGATAATAAATCTGCATCAAGACTCAATCTGTCTGAACAAGATTTGAATGAAATGCTGATTTTACATACCATGTCCGGCAAGGATCATTTCATTACCATCACAGGAAAATATCGTACGCAGCCAAATTCTCATAAAACGGTCCAGTGGGAATCATGATCATCTGTATATTAGAATATACTTCCTTTGCCAACCAACTTTCTCGGTTAACTCGGCTTTCGGGGCCAATCCGTTCACTTACGTCGCCAGATGATCTTCGTCCTGAAGAGACTGCTATCAACGCACCGAGGGAGATCATGCGCCTCGTTAACTGGATGATGACCGAGTACACCAGCGTCGTAAGCTTCTTTCAATGTTTCTTGAGGATATATTGTTGACTGCGATTGCAGGAAGGCCTGTTCGTTTCACCTATAGACGAGGGTGTTGTAGATACGATCCGGGAGGTAAGGCTGTTGTACGTATAACAAAGTTGTATCTAATCTCTGCGACAGTGTCTGGACACTGGCGAAGACTTCCCGTTTTCTCCTAACGATATTACTCCACAGGTTATCTTGGCATTTGCGGAGACCCTTCGCCGCTTTCTTGACTCCCTAGTGGACCCAGTAGTACCGCCATCTCTGCATGTAAAATGCGGACAAATTGCGAGCCGGGATGAAGCATTCGAGGTCGGTTTCCCTAGTTTGGGCCACGCTCTGCTTAGTGGACAACAAAACTAATGTCATTGATTTAGCTGCTAGATGCGTTCCCACCAGTATCCGTAAATGTAAGCCGTTTACTGGTTTATTCAAATGCATTTGAGTAACTAATGTCTTTGTAAGGTGTGGATATCACTCACTGCATTCCTCCACTTCATTTGCCAATCATCAACTACCAATGAGACACTACATAAGGCCGAGTCAATTGGTGCGTGGATCATATGAAGATCCCCTTCTCCGTAGCTTATATTTCCGTGATAGCAACGATATTTGCTCCTATCCTCCTTAGAGATGACCCAGACTCTAGCTTCCCTGCTCCCTCTCTCTTGGGTAGAAGGCAATTTTTGTTGTATTTCATTACGTAGCGTGCTCTCTGGTGGTACAGTTGTAATTGGTCTAGTATTGTTTCAATATTACAATTACTTCGAATATAAGACGTGTCATGTCTAGTTATACGAAGAGATATGTGGTTTTCTAGCTTCGGCTACATCAGGCGAACAGTTTCTTGTAGGCCTTCTTTTCCTTGTCGCGTTTCTCCTTCCTGCGTAGTCGGATCTTAGCAAGCTCACCAGTGATCGCCGCGTCGTCCGGAACAAGTTTGCTAGCTTCTACGAGATCCTTCTCAGCCACATCTTCTTCTTTGAGGATGGCGCTCGCAAGGGCCCGACGATATAGTGCCTTGGCTGCAGGTAACGGTTCAATTAAGTAGATATGCTGGATGCAAATGGTAAGAAACGTGCCTTGGTCAGGAGTGCTGAGCTCTAATCTAAGGGCGCGAGTGGTGTTCTTAACTGCAATGTTCGCATTCTCTGATGATGGTGGTTGAGACCGAATTGCGGCCAAAGCCGAGTTCAGAAGAAGAGGTGCAAGCAGGGCGTCGAAAGACTGCTTGAGTTCCGGTGCAGAGCCATCTGGCATGACTGGGTGAACATCGAGATAACGAATGGATTCTGAACGTATAGACATAAGAAAAATGTGGTCGAGTATGGGGGATACTTTCTCACTCTGGTATTTGTCCAAGGCTTGGTCGGTCTTTCCCTCCTTGAAAAGCTTGTTTCCAACTTCGCGTATGGCCTTGGCAATCTCGAGGGCGACTTCTGGTTGCTGGACATCTCGGTCTTCGTCATCGGGATAGTCTTCGTAAGAGTCACCATCGGTTGTGCTGACTTCGGCCAAAGAAGGATCGTCCAAAGAGAGAACACCGCAATCTGCAATGACGACAGGGGACTTTGGAACATCTCCATTTTCAGTAGGATAGTTCTCAATTTGCCGCACTAGGATCTTTTTGATTAAGATAGACAGGAATACATGGAGTCGGAGACATACCAATTGATTTTCCTTTAATTACCTCTCCAAATACTACATGCTTACCGTCCAGATGAGCGGTCTGGCTCACGGTAATGAAGAATTGGGAGCCGTTTGTGTCTGGACCTGCATTGGCCTGAAAGAGTTGTCAGAGAAAGCCATCACAGGCTCTGCGGAGGTACCCACCATCGAGAGCAGGAAGGGTTTTGTGTGGTTGACGAGAAATGCTTCATCCTCAAACTTCTCTCCATAAATCGATTCACCTCCAGTGCCTGTATCAATGCATTGGTGAGCGTCTATGGGCTAAATCAAACACTGAATGATATAAACGGTACCATTTCCAGCCGTAAAGTCACCGCCCTGGCACATGAATCTGCCAGGATCAAGGGTTTGCGTACATACAAGCTCAATCACCCAAAACGTGCTCACTCACCCTTTAATTACGCGATGAAATCCAGAACCTTTGAAGTGCAAAGGCTTTCCCGCCTTCCCGACACCTTTTTCACCCGTGCATAGCGCGCCTGTATATGGGGATGGTCAAATGGGTACCCGTCATAAATATAGCTATAGAAACATACGGAAATTTTCTGCGGTTTTGGGAACTAGGTCGTTATAGAGAGAAAAGATGATCCTTCCAATAGGTTTATCCCCGATTGTGATGTCAAAATAGGTGGTAGGGCGCGTAGATTCAGCCATGATATAAAAGAATAGTCTAGATAGCAAGAGATAGATATCGCGTGGTGGCAAGTATATGATCCTTAAGAAATTCGGTACTCGATCCAAACTCGATCTCTAGAAGATGCTGGAATAGTCGATGTTTAAATCCAAGGCTCCTGCCAAGCAGTCCTCACTGTCTTGAATTCACATATTTGAAATGGACCTGATCATGACACCGCATTATGGCCCCCTTCGATTTCAAACGATTCTTAAGAATGCCATGGACAACGAATATTATGGTCGATACAACAAACTTGTACTAGTTGTAGGCACCTTTTTTTTTCAACGGAATCGGACTTCACGATCAGGCAATCCCAGTCCCCGCTTTCGAAATGACAGCACCTTCCGCCCTGGTTCCTAATTTCAGCCGGGAGCTGGATAGGGCGGTACATTGAGTTTAATGATCTCAAATGTGGACCATCCTACGCTACATCCAAGCTAGCAAATAACGTTCATTAGAACAATACCACATTTCTATAGCCGCGGCTTCAGTAAGTTTAAACCAAAGTCGATTTGACCAACTCAGGTCCATGTTCTTTTTTGGGACCGCGGCGGGTTAATCTATCACTATCACTATCTATCACTATCACTAGCCACCACTTGACCAATGGCTCACTAACTAAATGGTGGGATTCGTGGACGATGTATGTAAAAACTTGTCCTGGCATCACCGTTTACCCCTGAAATACGTCTCAGTTGTCTATGTCATAGGTTGACATATTGTTAAACCCCACTTGCCTTTGGCACTGCGTTCAAGCTGAGAATAGTTGACTTTTTCATGATTTTCTATCGTAGCGCAGAAAGCATAGCCCCGTACCTCCCAACCATCCTCCTTCGGAATCGCCAAGTCATGTCATGGTACTGGAACGTTTACAACCAGCCTTGGTCAAGTACAGGGGACAGTGCGTATGCCAAGCTCTGCACAATGTTAGGCACATGCATCGTGCCATACCCAAAAGCAAAAGTGTAAAAACAATGGAACATAAAGCTCATGACATGGGCCTAGCGTTGCTATGCTCGATCCATCGCCGTGGAGGGGTTGTAAAATGTAGAGTTAGAGTTGGTGATTATTCTTCCATTTAGGATATACATATACATTCCATAGGGGTTGCCAGTTGAAGAACAGAGGTGGGTTGTTGTCAGGGGAGTCGGGCTTACAACATTCGGAACGATTGACGAATGGGGGAGAGTAGGGAGGGATTTCTGCAGCTCGGGCGTGTGCTACACTGAACTTGGATCATCAGGATCAATGCTTGAGGGTGGCGATAATGCACGGGCACGACGGGCACGCCATCTTCGCCAAGATAGGCAGAGAGGTTTGGACGTAAAGAGCCGGCCGCGGATTACCCTCGCGCCACTGTTATGCTGACGTGTAACAAGTGGTCGAGGAGTAGGTGGAGTGGGAGATTCTTGGCTATGCAAGGGCTGTTTGGAAGATGTCGCTTCTTTAGGCGCAAACGGATCAAATGCTTGGAGAGCATCTATATCGGGCTTTCCAAGGTCAGGTAGTATGGGGCTAGGGTTGGGTGATGGGGCGCTGATGGGCGCAAATGGGTCATAAGCCTGAAGTTCTGAGGGACTAGGGTGCGGCGTGGGTGCGATATTGTTGGATGCCGAGGTACGAGAAAATGGATCATAGGCTTGAATGGTCTCTTCCACCCGGGACTCAGTAGTAGCCTGACTGGCTTTCGGGAGAGGTTGGGGGTAGTTTGTCGCACTGGCATTGACCAGGGCTAGGAGATCAGCAGAAATCTTCCGCTCTGCAGGCCCAGAGATAGCGTCATCCGGATAGTCGGGCTCCAAGAGGTTAAGTTTCTGAGTGGACTCTGGATCAGTCTTAGAGTTTGCGTGAATGCGATTCCTGTGCGCTTTCCTCAGTTTTTGGCGAAGTATCTACAAAGTGGGATTGGCCCAAGTGTCAAATAATCTGAAGTGCAACGCACCATCTGAGACCGGCCGAACCACTGGGTTAGATTGGCCCTCTCTGCTCGGAAAGCCTCTGCTCGCCTCGAATCCGCTTTTGTAACCAGAGTTTTGAAGAAGTCTTCATCCTCAGCATCATCCCATTCGGTGAGAAGATTAGGGCGAGGGACACTGTGAGCGGGTGCTTTGAACTCCACTCCGGCAAGTGTCTGTAATGAAAACGTTAGCTAAAGATTTATTGGAAGTGGATGACGATATGGCATACAAAGGACCTGTCATTTTCCTTGCGTGGGGATTGCAGTGTTTGGCGGGGGAGGTATGTCTCGTCGCCTTCAAATTGTTCGGGGTTGTGGGAACCGTTTTGCAATCCATAACGTTGTTGATTCGCCCGGCGACTTGTGAATTGGTACCTTGTTGAAGAAGGGTTGCTAGGGCTAACACCCCTTGCCTGCAGGCTCTTAGGCTCGTCTCCGTCATCATATCGTTCATTTTTATCCGTATTGCGAGACAACATGACACCCTGCAATGGGTCACGTCTTGGGTAAGTTGAAACTCGGGTAGGTTGTTCGAGACTGGAATGGCGAAGGGCAGTGGGTTCTTTTTCTTGTTCGTAGTGCTCATTGCGCCGTAATCCAAATGGCTGTGAAGTTCTCCGTCTGCTAGGTATCGTCGAGAACGATCGTACTTTTTGGGATTTATTATTGTTGGGGTGGGATTTCCAGCCCATAGGTGTTCGACTTTGGGCTGAAAGACGGGGATAAACCGAAGATAGCTTGGTAGACACGGGGGTGACTTCAGCTGGAGGACTAGCAGTGGTTGTAGTGGCCGGACCACGGTTCACTCGACTTGGTCTTTCGGCAGCTAACCAACTCGCTTCCATCTTCTGTGAAATGTCCCAGGTTGACTGAAGACCCTTGCGGAGCATCGGAATCATTTCATGGTATGACATCTGATAAATTTGGAGATTCGGAAAGAAGATGTACGACCACCCTGAGTAGCCCATAATATGTTAGTCTGTCGATAACCAGATTTAGAAGGGCAGGGTTTTACCAGGAACTATCCATTTATCTGGCGTTATTCCTGACTCCCGCTCACTCATCACTATCTTTTGCTTGCCTTCAACCTCCACGACGTTGGCATCCCGTGTAACAATGAGGTTGATCGCAATTTTCAGCTTTTTTGAAATCTTTAACCGAATATGACGTTTATCACTGGTCGCCTTCTTGCCTGACGCATTGATGAACGACATGGGGATGGAGTTCTTCTTCCAGTTATTTGTCTTCATTGGCTGCATTATGAAGGCACCGTCAGAGCACATATTTGCCGAACTATGTGAACTGGGGGATGCTGATCGCTTAACACGGTCGGACCAGAGATCAAGAGGAAAGGTGAATGGTGCTGGCCAAACATGGTCAGGACGGGATAAATATGCGAATGGGACTGCCTTTATAGCCAAAGCACTGCTTTTGAACCAAGGAAACGCGCGTTTTGATAGAAAGGTGGCTGGATGACCTGGATCCAAACAACGCCCTCTATCAAGCCTTGCCGTAGGGGACAGCACATCGTTGATACTACCGGGTGTCTGTCGTCGAAACTACAGGAAGAAATAAGAAAATGTTCATCAAAAAGGATTAGTCCATACATTCACAAACTTTGAACACGGAGCTTTTGGAAGTCTGCTAAGTTCACGGCATTTAAGCATGTATAGGTTAACAGATTTATGAACAAGGCTGCTCAGCGCTTGATTACTGGAATTAGTTGGCAGCCGCAGGAGTTGTTTAGAACTTAGCTTACCTAATCAAGGCAATGGACCTCCGACCACTCTCCGACCGTTCCTCAGAAGCGAACTCTTACAAGAGTTCTTGAACTTCGGACACACCAACAGTTCCACTGCGACTTTTCCATAACATTTCCGTACCTGTTCTACTTCGGCGGATCGTCTGATAGAAGCAGTACAGAGCAATGAGGAAATAATTACACTGGAGTTTCTGTTGAGTTCCTGGCCATTGCCTTACAATTGCCTTAACCCCACCACTGCCAGGGATGTTCTTTACGTGTGACCTTGCGGTTAAGTATTAGACCTCTCTCCACCCGCCTTTCGACGTATCTGTGATCGTTTTGTATGCTCCGGTCTACGCGTCTTAGAATGTTCTTGATCTTACTGAATGTGAGTCTTCACGCTGATGAAGTTCCGTGCCCTCCTCCCCCTATTCCGATCCATCCACCTTTCGACATATCTGTGATTGCTTTGTATGTTTTAGGCCACGCGCCTTAAAGTTCTTGATCCTCCTGAACGCGAGTGGCAGAAACACTTTTCACTGAGGTTCTGTGTCGCCCTCTCGTTATTTCTCGACGTATCTGTGATCGTTTTGTATACTCTAAGCTACGCGTAGAGGATTCTTGATCCTCCTGAACGCGAATTCCAGAACCTCTTCTCGCCGATGCTCCGTGTCGTCTTTCCTTCACTTTGGCGCCTGTCTGGCTTATGGGGAGCTCCGGGCAAAATTTTACCTTGAAGGTGCCTAGAACCAATGATATTTAAAGCTAAAGGAGACCTCACTCGACACCATTCTCCAGCCCATTACTTGCAAAATGCCAACCCACCTCCCAAGACTCGCTAAAATTGCCATAGTTGCGGCTTTCCTGGCCACCAACAGTGCTGCTTTTGATATCCAATACTGTGTACGTTGCCATCCACGTCTTCTAGCAATAAGATGGCGTGACTGAAGCAATTGGCAGCATGGCGGCTACACATCTGGATTTTGTCAAGAGATTACCTTGAGCTCAGCAGTAAGAACATGCTATCCATTGAATATTAGCTCCGGAGCAATCGATGCGGTCGTTGGCATCACGGCTGGTATTACATACACCCTTTATACGTAGGGCGGTTTAATTCATGCCCTATGACAGCTTTGACGGACTAATTTATAGGGACGCCGGCTGCACGGGCAACGCAACGTCAGTATTTGCACTAGGAAACAATACACTCACGCCTCCTTTGTAGGTACCATCCATATCGTTGTCGTTTTACTGCTGACCAAATTTTATATGTTGTGCAGCCTCAATAATGTCCTTTCATTGGCTGCCCAATTACCATTCGTCTCACCCTGGCAGTCTCTCGGGTGTTACACGTCAGTTCTCTTTTTGTCCAGCCCCTATTTTAAAACCTTATATATAGGGAACTTGTTCCAGTGATACTGCTGGAGGGCGCACACTCGCAGCGCTTAGTACCAGTACTCCTGGCTTGACCGCTGAAAGTTGCCAAACCTACTGCTCGTCCAATGGCTACACCCTCGCTGGCGTGGAATACGGAAACGAGTGCTGTACGCCAAGTGTTCTCATTTGTACTCAGAACTCAACAACAACTCAACTGTATGTTTTTAATTATATAGATTGCGACTATTCCATACACCCACCAGGCGTCTTGACTGATCTCACAAGCTGCGATGTGCCCTGTGACGGGGATGCACTCCAAAAGTGTGGTGGTCCTAATCGTATCAATATCTTCTGGAACGGAAAGCCTGGGCCGACTAACGCCGCCACTATTGGGGGCGGAACCTTTGCATACAGTGGATGTTACACGTAAGCTTTCAAGTTCCAATACGTCCAATTGTACACCTATATAACAACTTCCTCTAGTGACGACACCAACCCGCGGGCTCTCCCTGCCCGCTACGAGATTGAAGGGGGAGCAACCCCAGACACATGTGCCACGATATGCAACGCAAATAATTACACCATCACGGGACTCGAATACGGGTTGGAATGCTGTAAGTGTATTATCTCATCCTGTGCACACATCTTGAGCGTAATTGTGTTGGAAAGGGTGTGGCAATCTGCTTTCGAACACATCCGCAAAGGTTACGAATGATGAATGTGGCATGGCTTGCAAAGCAAATACGACATCCTACTGCGGCGATGCTTACCGTCTCAATGTTTGGAGTAAATCACTTTGACAGATTTCAATGGTCTCCTTTTTTCTTTCTTTCCCTCCCTACAAACCCCTGCAATGGCAAATACTTAATTCTAACCCTACTGGCAATATGACAGTCTGGGCGTTTATGATATGTTACGCCGCTAAACCACTGAAATTAAGAAATCCACGAAGTACGTACGTCCACTAGCATTTGGTGAACAAGCGCTGTCAATTAGACTTGCGACTACACAATCAGAGCCAGGGAAATGGTCTTCTCTAACAATGACAAGACAGCGCAGATACTTCGTCCCAACCCTGAAGAATTCTGTTAGAATTCTGTACATGTAGCATCTTCATATCGTACTGCCACTCAAAGTATGTTCGGGTGTCACAGAAGTGGCACAGACTTCAACTTGAAGCTGTAGCCTAGTAGGGCGACAAATTCTTACTCAATTATTTTGAGACCCTGGGTCAAGTTTCAGGAGCATTACAGTAATTTTAGCCCAAGGCAGAGCAGCTGAACAAGGGAGTTCGAAGGGCAGCTCCGTCATTACCCTTGACTTCAAACAGCTTCAAACCTCCAGGGGTAGGCCACCCATGGCTTCCCAGTATTAAAATTCCCTCGATTCCATGAATTACGAAAACTTCAGCACAGAGCTCTGTAGGATAGTAATTATAACGCATCCCGTGTGCATGTAAGTGACTTCAAGCGGCCAACTGGAGGTCTGGGACCTGGCCCAACTTGCGATCGTATCCACATGGCTAAAATCAACAGGTCAGGCTGATGGGGATCAATCGAGATCTTGTGGTATATTGGAATGATATTCCTATCAGCGACAATGATGATTTCTCTAACGAAATTTAGAGCTACTTCACGTTTATATACTGCCTTACGCCATGCCCATGCTCGAGGCTGGTCAGCCCTCACTGCGAACCCATCCTCGCTGACGGTCCATGCCCTTAATGCCTCATTTCCGTATGTCTGGCTCCGTGATTCTTGCCAATCCTCTCCGGACTGCATCCACCCAACTACGTCACAAAAGCTGCATGAAACATCCGACATTCCAGTAGATATTAAGCCGATACAGGACGGAATACGCCTCGTGGATCATGGGATCCAGGTTAAATGGAGCGATGGCCACGAATCGTTCTTCTCCGCGTCTTTCCTTGATCGCCACTCTTCCAACGCAAAGCTTACGGAGTTTCATAAAGATATCAAGTCCACTGCATGGAATAATGCAAGCATATCGAAGACCCCCGATCTGTTCGTCTCGTACGACTCGTTACGAACAATAACAGGCTTACTTGCAGCAATCGACCAGATATCTCGCTATGGCTTGATATTTGTCACAGGTGTACCAAACGAGGAAACTTCAGACGATACCTGTGAGCTGCCTACTCTTGCCCGGCTGTTTGGTGACATTCGTTCAACATTCTACGGTCGTATATGGGATGTTAAGAACGTCCGCAACAGTAGAAATGTTGCCTACACCGATTTGAAGCTAGGTCTCCACATGGATCTTCTGTGTGTCTTTTCTTTTATCTGTTCACACCCTGCAGAAATTAATCATAATTTAAGTTATTTTGAGCATCCTCCACGATACCAAATCTTGCACTGCCTGCGTAACAAAGTCCAAGGTGGAACGTCAACTTTCGTCGATGCTCTTCACGCGGCATACGTACTCCGCGATACTTACCCGACCGACTTTGAAACGCTCACAACTACCCCCGTTGCATTTCATTACATCAATGATGGACATCACTTACATCGCGAGCATCCGACCATCGAGCTTGCCAGTTCTGCATCAGGTGCTCCACCGGGCACCATCGCTCACTTCAACTATTCTCCACCTTTTCAAGCACCTCTCCCGCTGTCCACACCCATGTCCTTCTATCCTGCCATTAAACGATTCGCTGCTCTTCTGAACGAATCGCCCAATACCTTTAGTTATACCCTACGGGAGGGAGACGCTGTGTTCTTCGATAATCGGAGAGTACTTCATGCCCGCACCGCCTTCAGTGACACCGAGGGACAAGAAGATGAAGGAAGAGTAAACAGGTGGCTGAAAGGGTGCTACTTGGAGGCTGATGATATACAGGACCGTGGGCGTGTGCTTAAAACGAAGCTGGACTTGCAAAAATAAGGGGCCTTGATGGACGATGTGGCAACAAAGTCAAAACGTATACCCAATAAGATTACAACAGATTGTTAGAACGATACGGAAGCCTTAACATTACAACTTTGACGAGGCCGCTATTTTGATATAAGCAATGCCACCACCCAAAGCAATCTATGAGAAACGCGGTGAGAGTCTATACAGCAGTAAAAGGTATTCTACTCGTACCTTTCCAGTCGTTACGTTCTTGGTGATAAAGGTAACCTCAGTAGTGCCAGCTGGCCCTGGTCCAACCTGCCAAACTTGTGTTTCAAGTGCATCGCCAGGCTTCACAGGTGCAGTGAACCGCACACCGAAGAATTTCAGTGCCAAGGGGTCATTCTTTGCAACTGCTTTGATGATCCCTCGCGCAGATGTCGGTTCAAACGAGGAGCGAGTGGACTGAACTCACTCTCTAAGGTTTGCTTCATTGAGGGGTAGCTCCGTCATGTCGCTCAATGTCGACTTCATTTGAATAGGAGGGCGTTTCCTCGCATCCTCGACCGCCGCAGCGGTCAGCGCCGTGGGGTGGAAGAACTGCTTCGCCCCATTGGTGAACATGAGTGGAACAATCGTTCCATAAGACGGCGTTTTCGCCTTCCTCTCGTCGAGCTCCAGTTGCATTGCCGGAGTGAGTGAAAGTGGTACGGCCTCCAATTTATCAATATTCAGCATGACCTGGAGCTTCGAAGTGTCCTGGCCACTCATCGTGGCTTTCATATATGCCATAGTGTCGGAGGGGAGCGTTGAGACACTGATCCGCAGCATGTTCGTATTAGCAGCGTCAAGATCGGTGAGGAGCGACATGCTGAGGAGAGCATGGACTTGGAAGAGGTGAATTAGGTAGTCACATGCTGGGACATGAAGCGCAAGTTTCATAGCGAGGTCTGGATGCCGTTGTTCGTCTTTGTCATCCGTAGTACGCGGTGGTCTGCATGTTTTTTTATGTTCAGTCCTGCAGAGAGCCAACACCTGAACTTAAACCACCGAGAAGAGTTGTGCAACTAGATACATACCAATCTGCAACCTGACACTATGGAGGTATTAAAATATTAATAGTAGAGTTGCAGCAGATTAACCGGTATCTAACCTCTCTTGAACAATAGCGGCTAAATTTGCACTGACCATAACCACGTTACCTGAGATGAATAAACCTCTTCGAATCTAGCGTACCTTGCTGCAAACTTTGAGCCCACCCTCGGAACCAATGGTACCACACCGGTGACATCGTTGTTCCTCTCGAACTTGAGCCAAATTCTTCTTTGTTTCCTTCTTAGTCGGAGCTACTTTCTTGAAGTCCTTCTGATTATCTTCATGAACAAACGTATTAAAGGATATGTGATCGATGCTGTCGCTCATTTTCACAGTGAAAGGAAAGAAGTGATCATCAAACTTGTGCGGCTCCACCACTCCGGTGCTTCGGAGTTCAGATCTCAGATCTTAGAGTACCGACTCCATGCATCGACCAGCATCGACCATGCCAATGTGGCATGAACTGGTGCTCAAAGGCTTCACCTACGTATCTCCCATAGCCAGCTGGAACTTTTCTCCCCATGAAATAGAAATAATAATAATGATGTTTCTTCTTCGATGAGTGGATGCAATTCCTGTACTACTGAAGGTCAATCAACTTAGAGGTTTTTCATGTAGGTTCCTTCCAATGTGGCCAGATGACGATAAATTGTTTCTAATGTATGCCTGGCACTCCCGTCAATTAATTACAAGGACTCGTAATACCATGCAAAGCAATGGCCCTCGACACCAACAAGCTGGTTTGAAGTTCAAATACGGTCATACGCACAGTATTTAAATCATACGAAGAGCAATCGCAGAAATTCTGGTCAATCCACGTTTCCGAAGCAGTCTCAACTCGAAGCAGGATTGAAGATTCTGCCGACCTCACAACCGCGCTTCTCATCCAAATTTTGGCCGTCCAAACAGTAATGGCATTACCGTTAAATAACTCTTTCATTCTACCTGATGGCCGCCAAAAAACTCATACGGATAAATGTGCCAGTACAAGGTCAATGTCATAAATCTAATCACTTTGCGCATTTTTCTAGGTATCTTAAACAAATCTTAAACATCTTCGTACTGTGCCAACCGGTCTATGACCAACGAAGTGTCAATATCAGCTGCAGCAGTCTTGTAGATGTGTAGGAGCATCCGAGTTGTCAAAATGCCCATTGCGGCATGGAATGGACTACGGGTAAGTAATAAGGAGTCCACGACTCACGCGAAGAAATACAATACATTGTCCCTCAGCACCAGCTGAAACAACGACACCTTGATACCCTTCATCGCCCTGCTCGCTTTTGACCTCAGTGTTTTAAAAAGTGCAAATCCAAAAAGCAGGCCTTCGAACGCGGTGGCGGGGATCCATTGAAGCCATTCAAGTTCGACATGAAGGGCAGGACAGCCAGGGAGGGGAAGGTGAATGGCATCTTTGATAACCGCGTGATGCAAACGTGTGTTATGTACCAAGACCATACAAACCCGACAATAGAGCATGCAAAGAGAATGACATTAAGGAAGGCAATCTGGAATTGGGTGAGCCTGCTTGTCCAAGAAAGCGGACGGGAGCGAGGTAAATACGCACCTTTCGCGAGCATCCATAAAGCACATAAACGCGCAGTTGCATAATGATCTCGATGGACCATAGAGCAATAGCTCCCGCTCCACGAGTGACAGGATCCATTGCGACACAGCTAAAGGATGGTTAAAAAGTTGAATGACGAAGATCATACTGGTAACATGTACGCACACAACATCAGAGGTGATGCCTGGTCGAGAAAAGAGATGAATTTGCGTCACGTCGAACACAAGCAACGCCAGGCTAACACCACTCGACCGTTCGACGATTTGAACTCCCATTTTATCCAATTCTTACCTATAATACCGAATCTGAGAAGTACATGTCAATATTGACGAGGAAGGGCTAATGAATGTTTGCTTTCTTACCCATAAAAATAGAAATTTGGGTATTGTGCGTTTGTGACTCTGATTTTGCGAAGGTGTGAACAGAAAGCGATATGGGGCAATAGGATAGCAGAGGATAGCTCACCCAGATGTAGTTTATCTCATGAAATTTTAAAAAAATTGCTCAGTTTATGTGACGTCAAACGATAGAACACTGAAGTACTTCATCTTCAAGGGTGATAACTGCCCAAAGTTACCGAGCATACCATCGTACTCAGAAATAATAGCAAAAGAATGACGTACAATAATCGTGTATTATCCACGTAAGGCCAACCACTATGAGGAGATAAATAAGATTATGTAGGTTGGCGCAAATTTAAGCGGGGTAGAGTTGCATACTGACAGCACGCATGTAGAGGAATCAAACTATCCCTGTATAATTCCACGTAATCCAATGCAACATCTTTGTTAGCTGCCGACATCGGACCAAGGTATGAAGATTAAACTCTTGGATGTGCAGGATCGACAAGGGCAAAAGGTGATGATGGGGTTCTTTCCACCACCTGTGTTGCGTGTGAGGGCATTTAAAGTAACACGGGAAGACTTGGTATGATGGACCCGGAGACACGAAGACCTTGGAGGCGATGGTGAGGGAAAGGGCCAACTGATGAACAAGTGTCACCTGCCAAGTTGGGTCCACTGGCTCAAGCGCTCAAGCTCAAGCTCGGCTGCTCAAGATGTGCTTATATTCCACAAGTAATCGCAATCTAACCAGCAAGGTGAGTTGGATAGAACAAGTGTAACGATATTCAGGGCAACTTTGGTTCGTTCTCCCCCCCCCCAGAGATACGAAGAAAGTGGTTTGTTTCCGAACAAGAAATGTCATGGTTCCTGACAGGAAGCGGAGAAGCTTGTTCTACATTCATGCTCCGTTACGTATACCATGTCATGGTGAGAATTGAAATTCGACGCATTTGCTTTGTCAATGAGAAAAAAATCAAGCAGTGTTGGAGATCATCATGGACACTGTCGCTGAGCGCTGATTGACATAAATTGCGTTCACAAAATTTCTATGTAGATTCGAAGATGATCAACAAATCTACATTCCCTGGGATGAATCTACGATGCTCACCCCATGCTTAAGCGATGCGGCTACTATCTGCCATAAAAACTATGTTGAACAAATAACGTAGTAACCTGTAGTACAAACAAGTTTAACAGCTGTGTCCGGGTGCTGTCCCTGGCCTGCACATGAGTAAGCTTGAGCCTCCTCATGACCATACCGACTTGTTTAGCAACATGACGTTTCATGTCAATGTTCAACAGCTAGTGATCGCTAGCCGTTTTGGCTTCCTGTGAAAAGATGTCGGAGCCGCCATGCACCGAGGATCTCAAAATAAGCCAACTGAAACCAAGTAACGTCCAAGTTGTTCCCATATCGTTACTATCATCACATATCGACACTTAGATTCGCGGGTGTCAATAGTTCCGAGACAACAAATATCCACCATCACCATTCAGTTGATAATGATATTGTAAGACGGACCTGTAGGGTAAAACCGTCAGAGAGAATATGTCTCATCGTTCTTATGGTCAGACGTACAAAGTCAAAGTCGCGGATCCTGGAGTGGCTTCTGTACCTGCTTGCACGGTCGTCGGGTGCTGCGAACTGCTGAAACCTTGACTAGAGGTAAAATACTAATACAGATAACGACATGATATCGATGATCAGAGTAGTGCCACAAACTGTGGTTAGCCGTACCTTGACGAACAGATTCACATCAACGCTAGCGGACTCGAGCCGGGCCAGTGTAAAGAAATAGTCAGCTACTGCGACGGGCTCGGAATAGACAACAGGATGCATAAGTATCGAATGGATCTGCTTGTGGAGAACATCCCAGTATTACGTCGACGCGTCCTTGTTGCGTCCTCAGTGTTCCTTTTCTTTATATTTGTGTGTACCTATTTTCAAGTTGACATCTCGGATGCTAGGCCCGAATCCTAGATTCCTAATGTGATTATTGGTGCCTGGGTGGTCCTGGCTCTGTTTTGCCTTCTAAGTATTGTATGGTCTTGCCACGATTTCGCCGCTGTATCATTGAATACCTGACCCTATACCAAACTTGGGCAGATCTAGTGATATTCATTCATACCCTCATCAAATTTTGGCATTCCTGCGTTACACCGATGTCCTTGCACCACTCGAAGACATTCCACAGTTTACACTACCATCCAAGTGCCTTGCAAATGACTGGTTCTCACCTATAAAAGATATAGTCCAACGCCTCCGGGAGAGTGAGGCCCTCAATATGTATCGAGAGATTGAGCTTATATCCTTGCTCCTAGGTCGGCTAGTGGATGCTGGCTTCACAGCGCACCCAACGACGAGACATTTCAGAACTAGATACAACCCCCGTTTACTAAAATCGCCTCGAACACTGCTTGCACCAGGGGGCCCCGCTGCCTCGAAAACAATTTGACCTACAAGCCCCACGAGCTATCCCTCCGGGCAGCGGAACAGATGTTTGGGACACCTATTGATAATTCAATGGAGAACCGTACTCAGGCAATCGTTCGCCATATCACGCAACGTTGGACGCGAGATAGAGAAAAACGAGAGAGGGTGTTACGGTTAAAGAATCTCATGAAGTAGCTGAGATTGTTACAATTCGGAGTCTTGAACGTGACTTCGGCGTTAATTTTGTATGGCTCGCGAGTAACAGAATTCCTTTGATACTTCTCTTAGCCATACCTTGTGTACTGTGAAATACAGATCCTTACGAGGACTTGATCCATAGAAAGTGGCGAGAATTGAATTTAATTGCTACAAAAGATGATTAGTCGCCCAGAATATGTACGTCATCTAGCTAGGAAGTTGAGGGGGAACCCAATGGCTGGTCATAGTGAGGCGTTACGGTGGACATAAGGGGGAATATATGTGGAGAGCGGGGATACAGTAATACAGTGTTTTATGCAATGTTCATATGTTGATACAAAAGTTCACGGCCTATGCGTAAACGAAGAGCGGACGCGAGTGTAAATGCATGTGGGTATAGGTATATGTTGCTTGACGAAACGTCGCAATTTTGATGGGAGATTTCAAGCTACGCACTCCAGAGTGCGGGGCCAATGCGGAACGGGGAGGAGGGGAGCTAAAATCACTGACTCATCGCAGCCAAATTAAGCGCTCCCAGAACAATCTGCCAGGCGAGATCGAGCGTATCCCACAACTCGGGATCATGGAGTCCGAGAGCGACCATGTCCTGCCAGAGCTCCTTGGCATGTGCAGCATATGTCATGAGGACCTGGGGGTTTCCTGACGCAGAAGAGCAAAGATAGGAAGATAGTTGATGAAGTGTAGCGCCAGAGCCTTTTGCGGCAAGCACCGCCTCGTGGGACAGGCCCTGGGCAAACCCGGAGGGCGTGGGCAGTAGCCCCTTGAGGACTTTCTCTAGCTGATGGCGGTACATGAAGGAATGGAGAATGGAGAAAGCGGCTGGGGACGGAATGGAGAGTGGGAGCACCGGTAACTGCAGCACCGTAGAATGTGCCTCAAATGAAGGGGGTAACCGAGGCAGCTGAGAGCATTGAGAGGCTATAACGAGAGAGTGTACTGGAAACAATAAAGCCTGGTCGGTGGGCTGTTTGGAGGAGTACACGGCGAGAATATGGGTTGGGTGCATCGCGTTGGGACCTTTGCGAATGGGAATAGTGAGACTAGCTGGTAGACGAGACCTAGGCAAAGAGCTCGGCAAATGAGATGGTGGAAGGGCGACAATACCAGCGAGCATCCTAAAGGAAAGAAATTAATTTTCTGACTTAAAATGGGGAAAGAAACTACGCACTCGTTGGCTTGAGGGCGAAGGCCACTTCGAATATATTCCACAGGGACATTGGCGAGTTCAGGTGCCATAGCAGTAATCGAGCTGCGAGAAACCTCATTGTATGGTGGTCTTTCCAGTGAGCGAGGGAGCTTAACGCTAGCCATGGAAATCGCAGGAGAGGAAGAGATGGATTTACGTTGAACTTGTCGAGCATAGATAGGTGTATCAAAAGTGGTGGGATGGGACGCGACTTGGAACATGGCTGTTAGAGTTTGGTAGTAGTAGTAACGATCTGTAATGCGCAACTGAGGTGATGATACGGTCGTTCATGGATGGGTTATATACAACTTTCGTCATGTCCCAAATGATCGAGATCTGTTCGTTTCCCTTATCAGGCGATTTGTTTGTTTAGCTTCCTTTTTCAGGGTCATCCACCTTTCTCATTCGTTCTTTTTGGATGTCCTTGTTCACCTGCTCACCCCAAGTCTGGTCAGAAGCTACACTATCCTTCGTCACCATCACGACCCTTGTATTCTGCTAACGAGTGGCAAAACCGTTGTATTTTCCAGCACTTGCAATTGCTGGGCATTCCTTTCTTTTTTACCCACGGAGAGCACCCACGTGAAACGATTTCGCATTGAGGAAGAAGCTTCTCAATGAAGGGTGCAGTGTGGACCCACAACTGCACATAGCTACTTGCGGATACGATAGGTTTCGTGTGATTCAAGGTGATTCATGGTGATTCGTCAGAACAGGTGAGCGACGTTGTTCCTCGGTTACCATTCGTTGGTTCCTACCTTCCTCTTTCAGCCTCCTTCTCATCAGCGCCTCCATATACCTTGATACCCTTGTTCTCCAGGAGGCTTTTCCTTTCACTTCACCACTGCCTCACCTCAGCTGATGTGCTCACAAACATCGGCTGGTTTATCACCTTTGAATGATTGAGATTAGCGTATTGCACATTTCACACTTCCCCGAGGAAAGTCCCTCTTTCACTGCTGATACCCCGAGTCAGGCGGGACTTAGGGCGGACCCGTCGGCCAAGTGAGACCCGACAGCTACCCAATATGGTTGTCACTGCTCTTGTACCTCTTTCTGGTCTGGGAGGTTCGACATACAGCATAAATCCTCCGAATAATGGAAGTACACCGCTCATCATTCCTAGGTTGATCTCGGACTTGCTAGTTTCTGCTGTATGACACCAGTAATGTGGTGGAACTGCGGTTTACGTTCTTGTATATCCATCGGTCTAATTGTTTCCTCAGTATTCTTCGTTCACCGCCTGGGCATTCCCTACGTTATCAATATCTGATCATTTCTTCTATTCCGACGCCGTCACCTCAACAAAACCAACCTCTAATCTGATTCTGTTGTCAATAATCCAGATGTGACTGGGGAAATATATCATTACCCGCACCATTATATGGCCAGGTGTCAATGAATGATATCCTATTCACGGTCCAGATCAAAACCTCTCCGACCCTGCCTCGCAAACGGGTGTTAAATTGTTTTCGGGAATTCGGATCACCATCCACCTTAATGAACAGGCCCTGGTGCCGTGATAACCAGGGAGGCCTCCATTTCTAACCAATGATAACCGTTCTCGGCCGTCTGTCTCAACTCTTCACATTCTTCTTGAATCTCAGCTGCGAGCATGGATCATGGGTGTGCATAGATATCTATAAACGTACTGTACAACAATGCGCCACACCGTGACTAGCCAAAATATACACCTACTCTCTATTCCAACATCACCATCTCAACCCATTGCACCTGCGTGTGATAAATTATAATGTGTGGTCTTACCAATCGTTGCAATGGAAGGACATTATGCACAACTGCGGATCCCGACAGGTCTGACAGATTTCAATTGTCTTCGAAGTGTTGTATATCAGGAGCCTAATCTAACCAATCAATGGTATAAGCGTGGTTTGTGGGCATTGGGTGCTAGGATGGCCGGGTACTCCATTTTTGGATACACTGACGCCCACAACCTGCATATACGATACCACCGGCGGCCACCCTGATCTCCCCCGCCGGCACGTCACCACATGTCTCAGGTGTGCTATAACCATCTCACGTATACACTAGTGACTGCAACAGTTGGTCCCTTGTCGCTACAACGGGGAGGTTTGTCGTCCGCCGACACCCGCTCTTGGGCATTCCCAGATACCCCCGTACGGCGAGTACTGCTGGCCTTGTAATCTGGCCTTCGGAGTCTATGTTGGAAGCGTAACCTGGTGACTGTCATTCAGCAATGAGGTGCCAATAGATACGTGGCCTAGTGGCAGAACGGAGCTTCAATAACACTGTTAGGGCGGTAGAACGTGCTTAAACTTTGTCACAATGTCTTTGTGATTTGCCCAATGAGAATAGAAGCAGTATAAGTACTTGTCCAAATCATGTAGGCCTGGTGTGGACACATCCTTTTTTCCTTGAGCCAGACACCCAGCTACAGCATCATTAGCGACAATCTACATAATCTGAATCAAATACATCATTGATACTGACGTCACTCCAGTTGTTTAACAATTTAACAATAAACATCCACCACAGGCACAACACCCTTGGCACCATGTCTCCCTCAGCCTTGATTCTGATTGCAGATGGCACGGAAGAGATGGAATTGTAAGCGCATCAGCACTCGCTCACACCGAATCTTTGAAAATGTACCGATCCACAGCACCGTCACATATGATACTCTTGTCCGAGCGGGAGTCAGGACAACATCTGCCTTTGTTCCAGAATGTAGTCCAGCGTCCGGGAGCCCACCTTTTTCCAAGGGTTCTCGTGGAATAAACATCATGCCTGATTTGTATCTGAATCACAGTTGTGGGCCGGTTCGTAGGCTATCGCTTGTCATCATCGAGAGGCTGATCATAAGGTTCTCTAATGGATGTGTAGGACCAGTATGACCTATTAGTCATCCCGGGAGGTGCAAAAGGTGCTGATACAATGTCTAAGAATAACGACGTACAAAACCTGGTTCGGCAGTATCTCGACCAGAAGAAATTGGTTGGCATGATCTGTGCAGGTTGGTACAACTAATGTCTCCTCCTATTGCCTTTTCGTTCATTAGATGATCTAGGGAGCCTTACCGCACTCACAGCAGGTCTACCTGAGCAACCTATAACATCACATCCCAGCGTTAAGAAGCAGCTTGAAAACGGTAGGATGATCTGATCGGCCAATTATGATGCAATGCCCACATGCCCATTGTGATTAATTAGATTTTGAATACTCTGAGGAACCGGTCGTTGTATCTCAAAATCTTATAACGAGGTATCAATCTTTTGTATTTATCAAGGATTTTGTCCCTGCTGACTTACGCTAACAGTCGTGGTCCTGGCAAGTACAACGCCCCATAGTGATTGTTATGCCTTGCCTTGCTGATATCAGCCCACGTAGGCACATCATTTCCATTTGCTCTTACTTTAGTCGAGCTATTGTGCGGTACGGTGAAACGTGATGAAGTGTCAAAATCCATGGTATTCCCTCCAGGAACGCCATTCTGAAGAATCAAAAATTGCCTGATGAATATGTCCGGTCAAGACGCTCCAACTGAAATTCGTAAATACCGTTTAATGCTCTTGTCAAATGATCCCCATCGTAAAAAAGAGTGGCAATAGTAAAAGAGTGAACAAATTGATTACAATGAATTCAAGTGCGTACAACCAGAAAGGCCTCCGGAATGTCGGGGCTCTCATACGGAGACAATTTCGGATGAGCATGGTATATTCCTTCCTTATCGACTTCTATGATTCTAGAGACCTGAAAGAA
>JABCKU010000046.1:0-17771 GCA_018221655.1 Myochromella boudieri | reverse complement strand
ATACAAGATATTCGGGCTGTACAACAATAAACAGCTGCTGAAGAGCTGTGCATCCCTTACAGATTTCCTCAATAACATGCAGGCTAATTAACATGCGGTGGACAGAGAAGCGGTGAAGGCTATGACCGTGTGTCGCAATAAGTCGCGACCAGAACTTCTCTGTCGATGGCGATTCATAGAATGCACCGGCCGAGTAGATGTGAAAGTTCTGCAGTTGAGAAGCGGAGAGAAGGTCTAATACATACGTCATCCAGACCGCCAAGGGAAGGTGCGGGTGAACAGTCAACGTGATTGATACCAGCTTTTTGAGGGTGCCAGCTTCAAGACATCTTCGGCTCAAGTCTCCCATGTCCTACAAATGAGTTCGAGAGGTTAAAGGTGATGGGTTGGCAAGAATAGCTTACAAAGGTTGGGGATACACCTTCGAGTCCAAGTCCCAGGAGGCCAACAATATTTTTCGAAAGCACAAACCAAACGCCCGTATGAGTGACCTTTGGGCAACCCGTCAAGTAGAAGTGTCGGAGGCCAGTGAGATTCGGGGCTAGGCTCTTCAAAACATCATCTGTGACGATATGCGATGCCTGTATTCGCAAAATCAACAGTCGCTTCAAACAAGAGAATTTCCACGACTTTGCATATCAATGTAAGGCTCTGGAGAGTGCGGCCAGTGTACGTGATCCAGGAGCAGAGGCGGTTGACCACAGGACCACTTGGCATGATCAGGACAAGTCGCGTGAGCTGCGTGAAATCAAGCAGGGCATCAGGGTTATATTTTCCTTCGCTTCGCCCGTTTATTTCTAATTCTCTGAGGGCCCCAGAACTTTGTAATGCCTTCAAAACATCGGAATTAAGAGATCCGTCCCGTGTCCAAGTACATGCTTGCAGCTCTACGCAATTTCTGACTGCTTTGAGAACAATCTGTCCTAGGTCATGGATCGTTGTAGCTTTAGGAAAATCGCGGATCTCTTGAAGCATGATGAGCGAATTATTAAGGTTAGATATTATAGGAACGGACCAAGCCGGCACGGTTGTACCAGTTGGGCCAAAGGTTGAATTCGGCCTTTGTTTGGCATGCTCTCATTGAATAAATAGTACTCTACTGTAAATAATATGGTCAATCAAGGTCAAGTCCAGTCAACCAGTCAAACATCGAGGTGGATCCTCTTGACCTCTAACCACCATCATGTCTGACGTGGAAGATGTTCACATGTACGAAAACGACGGGTCTGACCCCGTAGAGCAGAACGAAGAAATGGAGCACACTGAGGAGGCAAATGGTACAACCAAGTCAAGAGGGCGACCTCAACACGATGATGACGAGGAAGAGGAGGAGGAGGAGGAGGAAGATGATGAAGACGAAGAGGGGGAGGAAGAATTGGCTGGTGGAAAAAGCAAGAAACGGGCGAAGGTGTGCTGTACGATGAAAGAAATATAAGCTGTATAGTGACGTTTCTCTAGCATCGCCATAAACGATCCATCGCCAGCCGTTTCCTTGATATCGAGGCCGAAGTCAGTGATGAGGAAGATGAAGAAGAAGAGGAAGAAGATTACGGTGCTGGTGAGTTTCTTTAACCGTACATCCTGACACATACTCACCTTCTCTCATTTATAAGATGGCTTCATTGAGACCATAGATGACGTGGACGACGATAGTGGAAGACGGCATTATGCATTACTAGATAAAAAGCGCCAGATTGAAGAAGAAGACAAAAGTCCAGAACAAATTGCAAAGGACCTCAGTGAACGCTACCGGCGACCCGCCGTTCGATACACTGGAGACATGAACGAAATTCCCCAGCGCCTTCTCATGCCATCTGTTCACGATGCCAGTTTGTGGCAGGTTCGGGTGCGGGTAAGTGATCAGCTTTGTGTTTCTTTAACAAGTTTAAATTATATCTTTCTCATAGCCTGGACGAGAACGCGATATTGTCTTTAGCTTAATGCGTAAATCTGTCGACGTCGAGTTCACGGCGCGTCCGCTCAGCATCCTCTCCGCCTTCCAGCGCGATTCTTTACCAGGAATGATCTATGTGGAAGCCAGGAGCGCAAAACAGGTCAGCGAAGCGTGTAATGGACTAGTTGGCGTTTTCATCAGTCGCGGGATTACGCTTGTACCCATTGAAGAAATGGCCAGTCTACTGCAAATCAAAAAGCAGGATCTGACAGTGACGCCAGGTAGCTGGGTGCGTATCCGACGCGGGAAATATACCGGAGACTTGGCCCAGGTCATGGATATCACGGAGAATGGAGAGGATGTTGGGCTCAAATTCGTACCCCGTATTGACCTTACTCCGCGAGACGATGGTTCACTCGATGCTGCGGGGAAGAAAAGGAAAAAGGCTGTGACTGGCACCGGTACTATACGCCCTCCTCAACGACTATTTAACTATGAGGAAGTCATCAAAGTATGGAGCCGAAAAAACGTCTCGAAGCGCAATCAGGTTTACGTGTTCCAAAACGACACATACAAGGATGGTTTCATCGAAAAGGACTTCAAGCTGAGCGGATTGATTCTGGAGGATGTTAACCCTAGTTTGGACGAGATTACACAATTCACGCGACGTCAGGATGGAGCAGAGGGTGAAAACCTTGTGGACCTGTCCGTCATTGCCGAGGCATCGCGTAAAGCAGCAATTTCGGTATTACAGCCTGGTGATCATGTCGAGGTCTTCGAGGGTGAGCAGGCTGGAGTGCACGGTGTAGTGGAAGAGATCCATGGGGATGTAGTCATCATAACAGCTGTGGGTGTGGATATCGATGGCCAAAAGGTTGAACTTCCTGCGAGGAATGTACGAAAGAGGTTCAAACCTGGAGATCATGTCAAGGTAATGACAGGCCAAAACGCTGATGAAACGGGTCTAGTGGTGTCCGTTGCCGATAATGTGGTCACTTTCTTGTCAGATATGTCGATGCAAGAGGTGCGTTTCACGTGCATGCGCTTCTACCATCTTTTTAACTCATTTACAGGTTTCTGTCTTCTCGAAAGATCTACGTGAAGCTGCAGAGGTCGGTTCAGGTACGAATATGGTAGGAAACTACGAACTTCATGACCTGGTTCAACTGGAGTGCGTTCTTTTTCGATTATGTTCCTGAAAATTGACAATAACGCTTTGAATGACTTAGCGCTCAAACAGTCGGCGTAATTTTCAAGACAGAGCGAGATTCTTTCCGTGTACTCGACCAGAATGGCCAGGTCCGTCTTGTACAGCCACACCAGATCTCCATGCGTCGCGACTCTATACGTGCGATCGCCACTGATTCTGAAGGCCACGAATTGCGTATCAACGATAATGTCAAGGAAGTCGACGGCGAAGTGAGTTACCCTCAACAGCTTCTGGTCATTCACTGACGTCGAATTCTCCCAGGGTCGCAAAGGCCGAGTGTTGCATATTCATCAATCATTCTTTTCCTTCTTACACAACCGCGAAATTGTTGAAAACGGTGGTGTCTTTGTCACACGTTCGCGATCCTTATCATCCCTTGCCCCCAAGGGCAACCAAATGCGACCAGGGACAGATCTCTCTAAAATGAATCCCACTGTAGGCGCGCCGATGGGTGGCATGGTCGGTTCCGGTGCTATGGGCCGTGGTCCACGAGACCGCGATATTGGAGTCACAGTCACAGTAGTGAAAGGCGCATACAAAGGGTATGTGGGGACTGTCAAAGATGTCAACGGGTCTCTGGTGAGGGTGGAACTGCGGACGGGCAACAAAGTCATCTCGCTAGAAAAGGATAAGCTACGGGAAAGAATAGTGTCGTAAGTGCTTCCTACATATACTTATTTGATAGTAAACGAGTTGCTTTCTAGATCTGACGGAACGTCCACGCTTGGGCCACTGACCGGACGGGGATCGTCTGCAAATCGTGGCCGTGGTGGAGCTCGTGGCGGCTATGGCAGTGGTCGCAGTGATATGGGCCCGCCCACAACAGCAAACCCTTATGCTGCATCGGCAGCCACTCCAGCCTGGGGCTCTACCCGCACGCCGAACCCTTATGCTGGCGATGGGCGCACGCCGGCGTGGAATGCATCTGCACGTACCCCCAACCCGTACGCCCATGATGGCGGTAAGACGCCCGCATGGAACGCCTCTTCGCGAACGCCTAATCCTTACGCTGCGGACGGAGGGCGCACGCCAGCTTGGAATGCAAGCGCTCGGACACCGAACCCATATACAAGTGGTGGAGGTAGTGGCGGAAGTGGTACGACGTGGGGTGGTGCTACCCCTGGCCGGAATATTAATACTTCATCGACGAGTGCTGCAAGTGGATGGGGCGGTGGTTCGTCTCCAAAGAGGGCCGTTGGATGGGGTAGCAATGCAGATGGTTGGGGTACTTCAGCGGCGGGAAGTAGTTGGCCAGATCCATGGGTATGTTTTACTATAGCAAACTTCCCATATACATTTCGTTGACAGTATGTAGGGTGCTCCAACGCCAGCAGCAGCAGCTACACCCGCTTTCGGCGCTCAAACACCCGGACCAGTCTCAGCACCAACGCCTGCAGCGACATTCAGTGGCAGTGCAGCTACACCTGCTGCTGTTTATTCAGTAGGCAGGAATGACATTTCAGCGCCGACCCCGCATGCGTCGGCTTACGAGGACGAAGATGAAGTACAAGGAGGTACCACGAGTAAGTTGCCACTCTATTCATTACGATTTTCACAATGCTGACTTCTGTTTCCAGAATCGGACCAACATAACTGGATATTTGCACATCCCAACTACCAGCAACGCATGAAAGTCGAGGTCATTAACACACGGCACACGAATTATCTAAATGGGGACTTCGAGAAGCGTCGCGGACATATTGCAGGGGCGGTTCGTGTGGGGGATGGGTTTGAACAAACGGTCATGGTGAGCTTCGACACTGGAGAAGTTCGCCCAATAAGCATTCAGTTCCTTGGTCCTGTCTTACCGGAGACGATGGGTGAAGAGGCGTTGGTGATTAGGAATGATGGAAAGGGAAAGGCATATGGACGGGTGGTGGTAATGCGGGACAAGCCTGATATGGACGACGTGCCAGTATCAACTAAGGAGGTGGCGACATCAATCTTTGAGGTGGCGAAGGACAGTTTGGTGGCACTTTTGCCCGAGTCGTAATTATGATTGAATGGTGTACCTTGTATTTTAACTTTAAGTGATAATATCATACAAATCCAACTCTTTATTGACTCCAAGAACAAAAATTATGTACCGTAAGCTTATAATATTCGCCCAAGGGTAGTGTCCTATGATTGAACTACTTGGATATTTACATAGCTACAAATTTTGAAGACTCCGTCATTATGGAAGCCTCGTTACTTGTAGCTTCAGGAGCCTCCACGCTCCAGAGGCTAAGGCGATTGGCGTCCCCACACCAAAATCCGTAGTCCACCTGGCACACCATGCCGCATTGGTCATCCACAACCTTGAACGATGTATCGGAGAGACGGCCACCACACCCTTGAAATACGACATCAGTCGATCTCAAACGATACGGGTACATAGTCCTTACAACACTCTGCACCATATTCCAGTCCTGCAATCGTGTGATCCTTGCGTTTACACAAGTTGGCACATGTCTCTGGAGTGGGGCCGCCTGAGATGACATAGCTCTCTGGGAGTGCTCGAGCGTTGTTGGTGTTATCTCTACGACAAGTGGAGGCATTAATAATATCCCGACAAGGCGTAGCAATGCAACACACACGTGTAACACCCGCGGTATGTGAAGGCTCCAGAGTTAACAGTTGTAGGGTGTGTAGGGCTCGGAAGACCAGCCCAGTGAATGTTGATATGGTCCTGTCCACCACACGACTGTGTCTGGTTGCCATTGCACTTCATGAAACAATCTGTGGTGTCTGTAGGTACACCTGGTGGCTGGATGGCGTTGTCACAGTCTGTAGGCTCTCAGCATAAGACAGTATTGAGAGGACGGAGGAGGAACCTACAGCACTCGCTGCCGAAGGCAACGCCAGAATATCTATAGCCATGGGCGGCACATATGTCCTGGCACTCTTCGATTGCTTGAACATTGTGGCTAAGTCTTGCAAGCGTGCGATGCTGCACTGTGTTCCTAGAGCGGTCATATCAGGCTCTGCTTCCTAGACTTGCAGTACAGCGTATGACTGACGTGTAACATCCCAAGGACACCCAAGTATGTGCAACTCGAGGGCGTATAACAACCGATACAATGCTATTTGCACTGTATAGTCCTTGCAGTTAGTTAACTGTACTGTGGGTTGATATAAATTGCGTACAGTGGCACCTCTGATTTAACGTGCGTTCCTATCCCAAAAAAGGGAGGTTCCTTTGCCAGTGCAGCTTCGTCCTCTGACAGTCAATAGGTTTGATGAACAATATCTTCCCAAGCACAGAGGAAAGCTCACGTATATACCGTACATTCTAAAATGCTATCATTATTGTATGCTTCAATTATATCTCCTCCCTGTGTATTCAGACCTACACAGGTTGGGTCGGTATAGGGCCAAAAGAATCCATTACAAGTTTGGGGAGTATTATTGTGCTGAAAGGCTGCCATGAGGAGTGTAATTCATAATCATAGAAGCAACATACACAATACAAAAAATCCACAGCGGCAGCGGCAGAAGTCAAGGCAAGAAGTACACCCAGAGTGACAGTCAAACCGCTTCTTTGGAAGATGTTTTGCATGTTGATAAGTACCGAGCCTGTTCTCTAGATTTCATCCTAGCGCTCTTTATATGTTTATAGGAGATAAGCAATAGACAGCCCCAGTTCTACAATTTGCCAAGGCCTACGGCATCGGAGAGGGGTGGGTCTTTGAAGGGCTAGGGGAGACGAAGGTGGCAGTTTGTCGGGTTAAAAGGCCTACGGCCTCACATAATTGATCACAAGTTGATGTGAAACAAAGAGCTCATTCACTTCGCACCAACGTGTATGGGCTGCATCGACAGGAGAAGACAAACGGATGTTCGTGGCATTCAGGAGAAATCATGGAAATGTCAAAATCAGTGGTCATATGCCGGCACCTTTGAATATCTAGATGGTTGGATTTTCGGAGCTTGGTAGAAATGATCCAGGCGACTGAGGCGCATCATTTATAACAGCTAAATTTCTGTGAGTGACAGTAGGTAAAAAGAAAGGAAGGGCGTCAACAAAGTTGTTTGAACGTAGTGGTAGAATTATGTAAGCAAACCGTTCTCCGTCCGTCCGTACTACTACTAGGCAAGTCTTTATTAGTTGGTGCCGTACTGTAGCTCCTAAATGGTCCGTTACAACTCATAAAGCCCAAAACTAGTCCGATGATACCGAAGAAGCCCAAAAGACGCTTAATCCAAAAACGGCCGTATTACAATGCATCCTTACTCCAAATACTAAGGCGGTCTGCAGCTCCACAGAAGGACCCGGGGTCTGATGAGCACGCGCTACGGCACTCTATGTCGTCGGTTTTGGTGGAAGTGCTGGCTAGGGAAGGGCCGCACCCTAAGATTGGCGTATGTCAGCGAATATTCCATGTAGCACATCAGTAAACTTACAGCATTCTTGCCCGAACTCGAGACCGACGACCGAAAAGTTGTTTGATGTACATACTGCCGCACATGTCTCTGGGGTGACGCCACCTGCGGACTGAGGTATGTCGAAGCGGTGTTGCAGTACCCTCGCACTGACACTATCACTATTAACATGGCGACATAATCAATAATCAACAATCACTGATAGGTAAAAATAGCATAGACGTACGTGTAGCACCCTTGGAAGGTAAACGCACCACTACCAATGGTTTCCTTGTTAGCTGGGCCAGGTAATCCATTGTTGTTGAAATAGATATTTATGCGGTTGGAGCCGCCACAAGCTTCTGTCTCCTCACCACCGCAGGCCATATTGCAGCTTGAGCAGTCGTCGGCGAGAGCACCTGTTGTACCGATAGCGTGGTCACACCCTGCGTTTGAGCCGTTAGTTAACTCTGGAAGGTCATACTTGATGCAATTGGCGTACAACACTCGTTACCAAACTCAACGCCAGCATATTTAAACCCACCCCCTGCACAGAAGTCTTGGCATGATGCGACCGTCAGCCCATTGTGTACTTTGTTAGCTCCGGCAAGTGTGCGTGGGCCGAAGTCTCTGTATTTTGAAAAGCAAGTTCCATTGAGTTACAATGTTGTAAGCGATGCAATATAGGGGGGACTGACACATGGCATCCCAACCATTGCCAGGCGGATTCAGTAAGTTCGATTTTGACGGACGCCACGCTATTTTTGCTAAAAATAGTGTTTACCGCCAAGGGCTAGGTAAAATGGTTGCATCAAGCGACTTACAATGGAGTTTCAAGGGCGTTGGTTCCATCATTGAACGACGAGGACGGAGTTCCGGTACATCCACCCCCACTAACGAGTAATGCCGTCAGTGATCATGCATTCAAATGAGTGAAAGGGCTGACGTATAAAGGGTGTACTCGATGGCTGGGTTGACACCGACGACTGTATCAATCTGTCCAACCTCGAGGGTGAAGGCGTAGCAATGTGGGTCTCTGGTTGAAAGAGTGATTCCCAAGCATTTACCCTCGGCGCCGCCGTTCTACAGATGTCGTTAGTGGCACATTTATTGAACTTGGGGGGACTTTGACTGACGCAGTACTTGAGATCTGGGACGGCGAAAGCCGTAGCCAAAAAGGTGCACAGAACGGCGCAAATAGAAAGACTGAAAGAGGTGCGCATATTTCTTGAATTGAACTCTCACAGAGACCACGCCGTATTAAGGAAGGGGTTGAACGAGTAAGTCAACTGAAGAATCTTTATAGCGAGGTCCGATAGGACTTCTCGCAATCACCATCACAGGTTCTTGTTGATAGGAACAGATGGATGATGGACATGAGATGGGCAAGTGGCATCTGTGGTTCGGCCAGTAGACAAGTTACGGAACCCCTGTCTTGAAGATGTACAACTGTGCCGTCGGCAGTAATCCATCAGTGTGATACCGCCACGGAGAGCAAAAACACTAAACCTGGTGGCTAGATTGAGGCGTAGCGTTTTATCCAGACCATCCGAAAGTGTATGACTGGTTGAAGAGGATGGATTGAACCGAAGCTATATTCAGTGAGTAAACCCGAGATCAGCCTTGCGTCAAATGTCAACATGGCGGTTATAGAGTGAAAGAAGTCGGTTTCGGAGTTCGGCATCAAGGAAGATTGTCCGTTCATCTACATGTGCAGAGAACAAGGCACATATATCACTGGCAACGAAGAGTGACCGGGACTTTGAAGGACAACCGAGGCTGCAGCCACGTGGTTACAAACTATCATGACATAATCGAAAAGATAAGATAAGATTGCCACTCACTGACTCGCTTCACCAACACGTTTTTCAAACGTTTGCTACCTCCACAATGGCAGACGGAAACTATTCACCAGACACGTTCAAGCAAATTCTCAAAACACTCGTAGAAACACCCGAGTATTTCAGTGCTGCAGACTTGACTCTCGCGCTGAACCATCTTTTCACTCCAGGCATCGTTGACCCAACTCTCATTGGTTCATTTCTTACTGCCTTGCATATTCACCGCGTCGAACGTCGTCCAGAGTATTTGGCTGCAGCTGCGTCTGTTTTGCGCCAGAGATCTCTGAAAGCAGCCGTAGAGTCACCAGACGACGATTTCGTTGTCGATATTGTTGGTACAGGTGGAGATGGCTATAACCTATTCAATGTAAGCACAACAGCTGCAGTTGTTGCTGCTGGTGCTGGAGCACGTGTAATAAAGGCAAGCACATAGTTCCTCCACCGAAACAAAATACATGGCACTCAACAAGGAGGATTTTTAGCATGGCAGTCGTGCTTCAACATCGTCATCGGGTTCTGCTGATCTCCTCGAGTCTCTGAACTGTCTTTTCACCGCGCCCACGCCTGGTACACCCACACCCCTTCCCAGAGTACCATTTACATTCATCCTCGCACCACATTATCACCCAGCACTCGCCCAACTCGCGCCTTTCCGGAAAGAACTCCCCTTCCGTACAATGTTCAATGTTCTCGGGCCACTCATAAACCCTGCTCGGCCACGTGGTATGGTTCTTGGCGTTGCGGAACGCGAAATTGGTGCCACCTTTGCGCGGTCCCTTCGTGACGGTGGTGTTGAGCGAGCACTGGTTGTCTGTGGTCATGAACACCTCGACGAAATCAGTTGTGCAGGCGAGACTTGGGTCTGGGAGCTGCATACCAACGGTGAAGTCACCGAGTCGACTTTAACGCCGGAGGTGTTTGGTGTGCCACGCTACCCGTTAAAAGATGTCATAGGCGGGACGCCTGCAGAGAACGCACAGACATTTAGGGAGCTTTTGGCGCTGAGGACTGGGCAGGACGTGCCGCAAAAACTGGTACCGATATTGGACTTTGTGTTGATTAACACCTCGGCTCTGCTAGTCGTGGCGGGGAAGGCCACAAATTTTAAGGAGGGTGCGGACTTAGCCAGGGCGAGTATCCTGTCAGGAAATGCATGGAATGCCCTTGAGCAGTTCAGAAAGGCAGGTCAAGAAGTGACGGAGACGATCGGCAGGAGTCAGTAGTGACCAATTGCACGTCAATTAAAATATACGTTTTGCTTAAGTTTGCGGTAAGAGAGCCATGTGGCTTATGGTCAGGATCAGTAGGCCCTGGCAACAAAACCGAAGTTAACGTAGGAACCTAGACCTGCCACGTCCTATTGACATCTTACCTTGTCAGACCTTGTCTCCACTCATTAAACTTGCAAATCGAGGGCAAACAATCCCAAAAACTCTCTTTTGAGGGAAAGGAGTAGTTTGAGGCGAAATAAACGTTACTGGACAGTTAATGCCGGAATATGGTGGACGCGGCGCGTACGCATTGTCGACGTGACATAACTCAGGCGTCGGCAGACTCCAGGTACTACGTACTTGGACAGGAAAAGGTCTTATGTTGATCCACTAATCCACCAGAACTTTCGCATCGACTCAGAGTCTCAGATAATTAACGATCGTGCTTGTTCATCTCGAGGGACAAAGCGGCAACGGTATGGGGGCGGTTTACTACAAATCCCAAAGTACATCAACAATTGCGTCAATTTGGGTATGCATTATAGATGACCTTGTGACGCCATTATCCCGTGGCCGATCTAGATCGACGTCTTCACCATCGATGGGTGAAATCTTGAATATTGCAAGTATAGATGTGATGGCAATCCACAAACTTGCATCTCCAATGTGTTGGCCAGGGCAAATTCTATAACCCACATCCCAGAATTCGTTTAGAAGTTCCCAAGATCAGTGCATACCTTCGACCAAAGTCCAAGGTTTCAATGGGATATGGCTCTCGGTAACCATCTGGTTGTTGTAAGAAACGCAAGGGGTTGAAATCACGAGGATTGCGGTAAACATTTTCATCCAGGTCCATGGCCCTAGGGACATCAGTTGCACTATGGCATTGGGCAGGCTAACAGAAAGGCTCTACGTTATGTTCGAAATGATGAGAGAACCTTTTGGTATTAGCATTCCGTCGTATACATCATCCTCCAACGATCGATGCGGAACACCTGCTTATGATGGTCAGTGTCTTCAAATTATAACAAGAAGACGTCCTGACCAAGGGGTGCAGCCTCATGCCACCTAAGTTGAAGGAGTTATAGAGTGCTTCGTACCGCAAAGTTTCCCGTAAAACGCTTTCAATGTATGGTAAAGAATCACGATCGCTGAACTCTGGAAGGCGGCTAGGTCCAATAACTGCATGAATCTCTTCCTGAGCTTTGGTCTGGCATTCTGGGTAGAGGAGCATTGCAAATACAAACGTCGACATTGTGGACCATGTCTAGTATATATGGCCAGGATAGCCTTGAACGCTAGACGGTATTCCCGAGCCTCGACATTTGGTGTAACTGACCGATTCTGCTCCAGCGGCATACATTGTTCCAGCAGCACCAACAAGGTCTTCGATCGTGTTTAAAGGTATGGGCCCACTAGACGTTTCGGCTTTCAATAGATCGGCGACAAACGACGGTTCTGCTGCACCATCTACCTGTATGTGTTTAACAGATTTTGAGCCCTGGAGGAGTCATATCCTGGATTTAGGCTCGCCATTTGCTGTTGGGTATTCTTGAAGGGGATGTTATTTAAATCATCGATCCATTGCCTATATCTTCGAACCAAAGTAGCATAATGTGTGCCAGGAACCACGATGGCATATATATCACGAGAAGCCAGATACAACTAGAGAAAGCTGATTGACGGTTTGAATAAACAAACAAAATGAAAAGAAATTTACAGGAGTCCCACCAGGTGATCCACTTATATGCGCCAACTTACCGGCCTTTTTGATCAAGGCAAGGTATGGATCGTCGTCTGATTTGATTTGATGACCATACGCAATCCGCATGATAACGCTTTGTCGAAAATCTGATACTTTTCGTAGGAGTTGCAACAAGGAACTTGAAGTAACTACATACCGACTTAGATAGTGTTATCTTCGTTCAGAGTCTAAGGGGAGGTTTTGAAGTAAGTTCCGAGCTGCTCTCGTCTGTGTTGGTTCGTATAAGTAATACGCATTTCCCTTTATTGAGATGCTGTGTGAACATGCGTCTATGACGTTTAAATGTTGTGCCATATCTCATGAAAATGAGGTTTTTGGCCCAGCCCATGCTATTAACAGTCGTACGTGAGATAAGGCCGTGAAAGGTAACGAACATCACTCACAGTTTGTAGACGACAAACCAAGATCGGTCACTGTAATTGGCACTCCTTTTTTCAAGTAATTCAATAGCTGCCTTGTGACTATTGAGGATAATGATCGAGCGCCCGAGGACCTTCAGGTGAATCACGTCCACTAAAAATCAACATCTGAGCTAATTATAATGCTTGCATATAGTGCAAAAACGAACCATATATCTTGCCCAATTGATAGAGAAGTACTGCCTGGTCCTGTCCAGAAATTAGTCGAAAATGTCCGATTATCGGGTCGGCAGGTGGACCTAGGGAAAGAGGACGCAGTCTCCTCTTACGACTGTTATACCAGAAATACAGGGAGTTCACCAAGCTTTGTTGAGTGATTGTGATGAGCAATAGTTTTGAAAAGGTAGTCGACATATGCTCAGTGATTCGGGAATATCTTGCTAGCGTTGAAGGGGAATGAACCCTTGCCGCTTGCTGCCGGGTGTTAGGGTCCTGGACAGTGAAGGGACCGGCGGTGGAAAGGTCTTGTCCTACGTTTGATAGGCTTCCTCCGCTGCCACCCCATTGAAAGTTGTTGCCATACATAAATTCATACGCCGATTGGGAGGTTGTTGGACAAGAAAAGTCACAACACACAATAACATCTTCTTTACCATAACCACAACGATACTACGATAGGGAAGAAAATCATGACTGACAATGGCAACCAGGATAACGTCTTGGGACGTGGGGAGTAAGCCAATAAATACGTTCATCGTTGGATCGATACACTCATTACCGATACAGATTGGCAACAGATATCATTGCGGCGACTGTTGCTCCCATATCACAGATCGCTGAAGGACCTGACATTGTACGGCTATCTCATGACTTCTGCAATTTCTATCACCGCTTACCTTTGCTTTACCGCGCTAGGAGGATCAGGAGAGCCGTGACATCCAGACGATGAGGACGATCGTTGCAAACAGCCCTCTCGGACACCCTGGTTTTTCTCAGAACCTCCACCAGCTTGGTCTCACATACATGGGACGTTACATGACCCGCAGAAATATAGAAGATCTTAACGCTAGCCTCATGAATGGTAGGGCGGCAGTGGAGGCCACCCCGAAACTCCATGCAGACCTCGCTCTGCATCAAGCGGCCGTTGCGTGGTCCTACTGCCAGTTGTACAGAAGAACCGATAGTCTTGAAGAGCTGGACTCGGCTATAGCTTGGAACGAGATTGCTTTGAAGGCAGCGCCTCCTGGACATCCCGCAGTGAAGCATTGCCAAGAGACCTTGATGGAGTTATACAAGCACCGCTACAATGCACGCCAACTATTAACTGACCTAGACGCAGCGTTGAGCAACGGCAACGCAGCGTTAGCTCATGCCACTAACGATCCTGGGCGTCGAACGGAGCTTGCCATTGTTTATCAAATGCGATACCAAAGAGTTGGCGATCTGAGTGACCTGGAGGCTGCCCTCGGACACCGCGAGGCTGCTCTCGAGTTGACATCCCTTGATGACTCCCGGCTTGTAGTATGCCTCTCAGGATTAGCACTTGCACATCAAGACCATTTCAGGAGGCTTGGTCAAGTTGAAAGTCTCCAGGCAGCTTTAATGTATCAGCAGATGGCAGCAGAGAAGACCCCTGATACTGATTCGAAATATCCGGATCGCCAAATGGCACTGGGAATTATGTATACAGATGCTTTCCAAAGGTTTGGGGCGGAGGAAGCACTTGATGCTGCTCTTGATTGTCAGAAGAAAGCTTTAGCGGCGACACCTGCTGGTGATCCCCGAATCTCTGAAGGTTATGTGGCCATTGCAATCACATATGGTCATCGGCATGCACGATTTGGTAATTTAGAAGATCTTGAGACCGCTTTACACTATGATTTACAGGCTGTGGATCACACACCACCGGGTCATCCTACACTTGCTAAACTTCAAGCTTCTCTTGCTGTAACATACCGGCATCTCTATATGAGACTTGGAAAAGATGTAGATCTAGAAGCTGCTCTGCGTTATATGAATCTGGCACTTGCTGGTACACCTCCTGGTCATTATCAGCTACGTGAGCATCAAGCTGGCCTTGCTGCTCTCTACTCTGATAGGTTTAGAAGATATGGAGAACTGGATGATCTTGAATCCTCGTTGAGATTAAAGGAACTTGCTCTCCAAAATACCCCGGTAGGTCATCCGGACTTGTGTCACCGCCAAGCAGCAATAGCAATTTCATTACTGGACCGTCACCAAAGGCTTGGTGATATACAAGATCTTGAGGCTGGTATCAGGTACAATAAATTGGCACTGGATAACACACCTAAAGATAGCCCAGAGCTTCCTGGCAGGCAAGCTGCACTTGGCAGTGCTTATTCAAAGCTGTATAACAGACTGGAAAATCTGGATAACCTGGAAACTGCTATAAGATATCTTAAATTGGCTATGCAGGGAACTCCCAAGGACCATCCTGATATGAATATATATCAGACTGATCTTGCTTCTTTGCACACTTTGAGATATCAAAGAATTGGTGATCTGTCTGATCTTGAAGAATCACTGGAACTTCATAAGTGTGCTCTGAATAGTATGCCTGCTGATCATTCAGGGCTTCCTGAACTTCAGATAACTATTGCAACTTCATATGCAGATAGATTCAGGCGACTGGACACTTTAGACGATTTGGACGCTGCCCTCAAATATAATATTTCGGGGGTTGAGGGAACACCCACAGATCACCCTGGCCTTCCTGATCGTCATGCTAATCTTGCATTCATATACAAGTTTCGTTATGAGAGGCTTGATTTAGAGGAAGATCTTGAAGCTGCATTGAAACATGATCATTTGGCTTTGAAATTAATGCCTCCAAATCACCTTAACCTGTTTCATGCCCAAACTGGGCTTGCAGAATCTTATCAGAAAAGATATATTAAATTCCATGAAGAAAGTGATCTTGAATCTGCCTTGAAATATTATAGCCTAGCTCTTGAAAGTACACCCCAAGATCATCCTGATCTATGCCTCCAGCTGGCACATATGGTCACTGCCTATGACTTTAAATATCATCAAAGCCATGATGTTGATGACTACAATGCTATTATTAAATTGTCTCAAAAGGTCCTTGTATCCACATCCTCTCATCCTCAAAAATTTTGGCATGCAGCAACTCTTGTTGGACTTCTGCTAAAGAAATATGACAAATCTCTGTCATTGAAAGCATTCCACCAGTCTTTCAAAGTAGTTCCTGATATCATCTGGATGGGAAGTCCTCTTTCCAGTAGACATTGGAGTTTGAAACAACATAAAGTCAATTATATCTCTTCCTCAGCTACTGAGATTGCACTTCAATTAGGTGATATTGAAAGTGCAGTTGAGTTTTTTGAGTGGGGTCTTTCAATTACTCACCAGCAATCTTTACAACTGAAGACAGAAGACAACAAACTTGAAAAGAGCTATCCTGAATTGGCTGCTAGATTGAAATACCTTTCAAACAAATTATTACAGGTGAACACAGTTTCAGTAGAATCTGATAACATGTCTTCATACCACACTTTGACTTTGGAGAGAAACCAAGTAATTACTGATATCAGGAAACATGAAAACTATGAAAACTTTCTCAAACTGCCTACCTACAAGCAGCTTGCATTAGCAGCAGATATAGGACCAGTGGTACTGTTATGCTGTAGTTCAGGTTCCCAGACCAGTAGTGATGCCATAATTATTTTCTCACCCTCTGCCAAACCACAGCATATATCTCTTCCACTTGCAACTCCTGCCAAGCTCTCTGAGTGGCATGCAAAGTTGAAACTAGCTCTTCAGGCAACTGGAATATTGACATGTAATGATAATTCAAGGTTTGGGCGGCCACATGTTAAAAAAGTGTCTACAGTGGACTACTTTCATGAACTACTTATTGAACTGGGTGAATCAGTTGTTGAACCAGTTTTCCAAGCTCTCAAAAAGGTATGATGCTATTCTGTATAATGGGCCTTTGATCTTAATACTAGCACAATAGAATAATACTCAAAGTGGTAGGATCTGGTGGTGTACCTCTGGGATTTTTACACTTTTACCCATCCATGCTGCCTCTGAATGCAGTAGTCCATATATCCAATCATATACATCTACTCTTGCTGGACTTATACAGGCTAGAAAGTTAAAGCCTATATCCTCAGATGTATTCACTGCAGTTGGTATACCAGATGCACCAGGGTTTCAACCATTATTTTCTGTTCAAAAAGAGCTTGACAATATGACATCAGTTTTGAAGGGCTATCCAGTGATACAAATTAGTGGCTCAGCAGCCACAGTGGAAAATGTTCTCAATCATATGCAAACTTCATCCTGGTTGCATATTGCTTGTCATGGGCAACAAAACATATTGGATCCTTTGAAAAGCTGTCTAGTACTGGCAGATGGTAAACTTGAACTGAATAGGATTTTAAGCACAACTCTTCCTCTAGCAAAATTTATCTTCCTCTCAGCATGTGAGACTGCAATGGGAGATAGTGAATTAATCAATGAAGCAATACATCTGACAGGTGGTTTCATTTCTGCAGGCTTCCAAAGTGCTATTGGGACTTTATGGAGCATGAATGACTCTGATGGGCCAGAAGTTGCAGAAATGCTTTATAAGAAGATTTATGAGAAAGAAAAGAAGCCAGATGTAACACTAGCAGCTGAGGGGCTACATTATGCAATTCAAGAACTCCGAAGAAGGGGGGTTCCTTTCTATCGCTGGATTCCTTTTGTTCATTTTGGCATGTAATGTAGTTTCAGTTTATCCATGGTTATTAACTGTAGCCAAACTGTAAAACTATTAATGATTTGAATATCTATGTAACATTTGATTTTATCAGTTATGAGTTTTTGACCTTGCAGTCCCAAAATAGAACAGGCTGGATCCATACAGTCCAAACTACTGTTAGTTGGTAAGATTCCACTGTACAGTAGTGCCTGAGTGTAAACATGTAACAGATAGGGCCTGCTCTCAAGCAGGCCCTTGTTTGGTTCTGTTGGTCTATCCTTGTAAACATCCTGTACGTAGCAATACCAGATCCTGGTCAAGTTTACGGCAGCGTGACGCAAGGCACCTCAAAACCACCGTAGCGCAAGTGCTACATTTTTTTAAACTACCCAGCTCAAAAGCTATCTACAAGAAA
>JABCKU010000045.1:0-79256 GCA_018221655.1 Myochromella boudieri | reverse complement strand
GATATCTACACGTGTACGAGCAAGGTTTTTGAGCGATGATACGACGTTGGCTCCACGTTGTAATTCTGATGCCTGAGCTTTGCGGGCTTCCAACGCATCACGCTGCTCTTTCCACCGAGGGTCCAGCAATTCGATACGCATGTGTTCCTGAAGTTCGTCGACAGCGATTTGTTGGCCACAGATTGAGCAAGTGGTCATATTTTGTTTGGAACCCTTCTTGTCAACTGTAAAGAAACATGATTATTAAGAATAGGAGAGGCAGCGAAGGGGCATACGTTTGGGAATATAATCTGTCCGAATCTTCATCGGCCCAGCAGTGTTAATAGAACCAGACTGGAGCGCCTGGGCACGTGCAATTTCCCTTGCACGTTCCTCATCTTCGCGTTTTTGCCTTGCTTGCACGTCTTCCACTTCCTCGTCACTCTCTTCCATAACAGCGTCGTCGTCTCCACCACCAACTCCAACGCCACCAACAGCTGCAGCTGCTTCGGCCTCGGCTGCCGCCTGACGCGCACGGTGAGCTTCTACATCCTCCGCTGTATTTTCCATGATCATTGCGGCCATCCTTTTCTGCGCCAGTGTCATATTCTCTACCTCCTGTACGCTCATTGGAGCAGGCAGCTCTGAATTGGCATCTGCAATAGTAAACTCGATTGTCTGTACAATGGCGTAATCATGCCAGTCAATCTCGGCAAACGCAACTGTGAGTGGACAGAGTCAGGAAGTCATATGTTCCGAGCAGAGGTAACACTCACTTCTTTCAGCTTCCTGGTCATCCTGTCGTTTTTTATCCTTCTCACGCTTATTTCTTTCCCATTTCGCGTGTTTTGCCCCAACCTCCAGCGCCTTCCAGCGTGCATCCTCCTTTGTACGCTCCTTCAGCTGTTCCAACACCTCTTTGTTAGGGTGTAATATTTTCGTGTATTGCTCCACCAACCGGTTGAAATATCCGAATAGCGAGTGGGTAGGGCGGAGAAAATCGAATTGGTAATTACGGCCTTCACGCGCGGAAAGGTTGGCTAGGAAAATTCGACCGCGACGAGCGGTAAAAAGCGCGGTCAACTTCATAATGTCACTATATGTAACTCTGTCAGAAGATAAAATGCATGAAATGGTATAAATGTCGTACAGGTCGATACTACTGATATTGGGTAGGTCCATAATGAATTCTGGAGGCGGAGGTTCTGTGCCAATATCAAGGTTTTCAATAGGTTGCCCATCCCCTTCACCATTCCCCTCCTCCTTGTCCGGTGACGTTTCATCAATATCCCCTCGATTAATTTTGTCCATTCGGTGTCGGTAGTATGCATGATAAGGGTCTGCGGGGTTGAGGAAGGAGAATTTGGGGTCACTCCGCTGGCCTTCCCTGATTTTGTCCTCGAATTGGGGGGGGTTGGCTGAGCGAGCCACAAAGAGAGCAGTCCTATCAATAACGGCTGAAGAGTTATAAGTTAGCTACGCACGAGCCACAGATGAATATGTGTTACAACGTGCTTACACTTGATTTCTGGCGGAGGAAGAATAAGGCCACTAGAGAACCTCAAAGAACCACCTTCCTGAGTAAATTCTATCTGAATGTCGGGAACGCCATTCGGATGGATGCCGTTGGGCGCGGCGTGCGCAGGCTCGACGAGAGTAGTCATGGTCAAGACCAAACCCAAAGCTACGTTTTGCGTATGCCTTAATACAGCTTTCCCACGGTCAAATATTCTTTTCTACGGCTGCCACAACTTTGGACCCACAAGCACTTATGTTTGGCGCGTTTCGGCCGTCTCATGTAAATCTTAGCGGTCTCCTCTGGTGAGCGTACTGTTATATCCTGGTCTCGCTATCCTCAACAATTACACAGGAAGACACCATGGAAGTTATCCACAACACGCAAAGCAAATGCCCGAGCCAGACTAAAGAAAGTTGATGCTGTGATAGAGGCAGTAAGAGCTAGTGGGGTTCAGTGCGGCGCTCTGGTACGTTTTCACTTGCTTATTTATTGTGCTGGCCAAACAGTCATGTTGCAGGAGCGAGCGTTGGAACTGCCAAAAGAGCACGAAATGCCCGCTCGGGACAAGTACACCATTTTTAGTGCAAGCGCTAAGGGTTATCGCAAGGGTATCCACAAAGTTCCTAAATGGACACGGGTGAGCCCTCAAATTCGTCCATAACGAGCAATTATATTAAATGACTTGTATTGTGCCTAGCTTACCCTAAGAACTAATCCCAAAGGCTTCTAGTTTTTCATTATGTATGGCCTAATTCTACCCTCTTCGGTGTCTAGAACAACACCACTTGAATTTTTCCCTCCTTGATCGCCTTTTGCACCTTTGCTCCACCCAATATCGACTTGAACACCTCGTCCCTCGTTTCTGGAATATCTAGGAGCGTTCGCTTCTTGGAATCTTGGTATGTAACGTCCAGTATGATGTGTGAAAGCGCAGAAATGGTGAGAGAATCTGCGGTGAGGTTAGTGTTCGTGTGTCAATGAGTTGATAGTCAACGAGGATGCTTTACTGACCAGTCTCACAAAGCAACTTGCCTACACGACCTGGTGTACCCACAGCAGCGCCGACTTTCGTCCGCCTCAAGTACGCGACGTGGTCAGACAGCTTGAAATGCTTTGCAAACAGTTTCGCCACCTCGCCACCTTTATCACCCCTCAAGTTCTTGTGCTTCAGAACGCGCGTGACATCCGCTACTCGTAAAGCAGCTCCTGTAACAAATAAGAGAGTCGGGGCCCCATTGGTCTTAGATTTCTGTGCAAGGCGTTTATGCAGTATTGGATTTGCTGGTATTCGCCGTCTTCGTTAGTTCTGTTCATGTTGGTGGATGGAATAAAGCACACTTTTGGTTATGAAGTCCACTAGTTGATCTAGTGTCCGTGGTCCAGTCCATAAAGTAGTGTCCGCTATGGACGACGCTGTCTGCCCGTCAATCTAAGAATATCCCTTGACAAGGTTTGTCCTTGAAACGCACCTGGTATTCGTAGATCCTCCAATTCTATTGCTGTTACATTCGAGAACACCTTCGCTTGCTTGGTCGAGAGAAATTCTGAAAGTTCGGCGGGCGACTGTGCGGCTACAGATTGCTGCACAACATCAACTGCCTCTGCTAGTTTGCGTTTCTAATCATGCAATTAGTCAGGCTGCTGGTGACACATTGTAACAACAAACCTTGGCTTTACGCTCCTTTTCCTTTTCCCGCCTTTTCCGCTTTTTCGCGAGGGCTGCTACATCGGCGGTATTCGAGGTGGGGGGTGCATCGCCATTGGTGGCCACATCTTCATCAGCACTAAAGTCGGAGTCATCGTTGTCGTCCGAAAAGAAAGCAGCGTCAGGGATCAGCTCTTCTTCTGAAAGTGCTACAAGGTCGTCTATTACAAAGTCGTCGTCAAGGTCGTCGCCGGTGTGGTTCATGGCGTGAATGTATGAATGGAATGAGCAAGGAATGAGAAATTTCAATAAATCGCGCACGTGATGCTGTAAATTTACTTCAATATTGATAGATTCTCGCATTCCATTTATCGCAACCTCATTAGCGTTCTCTTGAAGCAAAATTGCTCGGCGGGATGCTCGGTAGTATAACCAATGGCCTCTGGGATCTGTCGTTTCACTCTCTGCCGTTCATGGCCTTACCTGAGTATTGGATCATTTATGCAATACCATTTGTGGCAACGTGCCTTGTGGGATGGCACTATAAGGCCTTCCATCTTGACCACTTGCATGATAAGCCCAAATCGGCGTTTATTCTTCTGCAATCGTTCCTGCCTTTTCAGACTCCCTTCAGGCTCCAGCTTGGCGACATTCTTCCACGTATTCGACGCCGTAGACCACCTGTTGACCCTTCTGCCATCACCTCGCCTGACTCATCGCCAGGTGTGAAGAAAATGCGCTATACTCGTCAGTCTCGCTTTACAAAGAAAACACTCCTCCCCCTCCCCGTCGCTTCCGCACCGCCTCTATCAAGGGCCAAGCAGCCATACGAAGCATTTCTCATACTTGACGTCGAGGCGACGTGTCAGGAAGGGACTGACTTTAGCTTCCCCAATGAAATCATTGTACGTGAGAAGCGTAGGACTTCCGCTCAGCATCTTATATCCCCCCCTTCCAGGAATTTCCCGTCTGCTTAATGCGATGGAAGGACAAATCAACTGACCACAGAGCCAGCCAGTTGGAAATCGTCGACGAATTTCGTAGCTTTGTCAGGCCAACTTGGCACCCTACCCTTTCACGGTTCTGTACAGAGCTCACTGGGATCACACAAGTCAGTCTGCGCTTTTCAAATCATTTTACTTGGGTCTCATTCGCTCAACCTGTGCACAGGAACAAGTGGACTCTGCACCCCCGTTCCCTATTGTCTTGTCTGCCTTTCAAAGTTTTTTAGTGAAACATGGGTTAATTGATGAGGAGACAGGGGAACGGCTTATTCGGTTCTGTTGGTGTAGCGATGGCCCCTTTGACATTCGGGACTTTGTTGTGAAACAGTGTTTTATATCGAAGGTTAGTTGGTCATATTTTTCTTTCACAACTTCTCGCTGCCGTGTCCTCAACATATTATCAGATATCCATGCCTGGGTGGATGCAAGGCGATATCTTCGATGTGCGAACATCTGTCATGGACTGGCTACACTCACGTGAACAGCCTAGACATGCCCCGTCATCTAGAGTATGCATTCTCAGTATTTCCCAGGAAGAGTTTGATTCGAGACTATTGGACAGGGTTGGGACGGTCCGAAACGCCGAACTCTGAATATAGCCGCTCAGTTGAAGGCTCTTGGTCTCCCAGGATTCGAAGGCAGGCAACATAGTGGTATTGACGTCAGTGACTTTACTTCATTTGTGGACGTCAGAGAGTTTACAGCGATTGGAATGTAGGATAGTCGCAACGTTGCCAGAATTGTTGCTGAGCTTGCCAAAAACGGCCTTTCCCTCCATCCCAATACCCCGATATACCCCAATCGTAGGTGGCAATGGATGGGAAAGCATGGTCAGATTTTGGAAGGCTACTGGACCATAAACCAGGTTGAGATATGGAAGACACAATGATATCTCGTGGTGGCTTCTCAAGCGTTTTTGCAATGTTTTGTAGAGCTCTGTGTTTCCCCATGTTGTCGCGTCTGCTATTTCCGGCGTCCTCTAGATTGCCCCTGTCACAACGCGAGGGATACGCGTTGTAACATCACTTACAGGACCTCCCAGTATGGATCCTACATTAGTCAAGGGGTCACCGACCACTTTCAAATGCACACGCACCATCCCTCGGCCCGACTCAGGAATAGAGTCATTCGTACCAGGAATATTGTTGGACACGATATCACCTCGAATCATTTGCCTGCACCACCCACACTCTCTTAAAGACAGACGTCGCGAAAGCAAGTCCGCTCTTGAATCACTTCACAAAGCAGCATGACTTTACGCCATCTTCATTGACATCCACCCACCTCGCGTTAGGATGATCTTTGGCGAGATCGACCACCCCGCCGAGTACAATGCCTACCCAGAAGTACCACGCAGGAGATCCGTGCGACGGCCTTTGCTACCTATATTTCTGCTACTCCTTAAGCTGATTATCTCGGTATGAAATACCCATATATTCCCAGATGCAGAACCTAGACTGTCTCGCTATTGCTGTGGAACGCAGACTGTATTTATAAAAACTAGCACATCCCAACTCTGACTTTCTGGATATGTGGGCGTGTTCAGTGTTCCAATCTACATGTGATATGCGTCAAATCGTGCCTTGGTTGACAGCGTGACTACTTATACTTCTGGTGTGCGTGTCTCTGGCGTTTAAGCAGTGCTTACCCGTTGATCCAGAGTCGATCTAATACCCGGTGAGTGAATAACCTCTTCAGAGGTTGCTTGCCTTGCACATACACTAATCTTGGGACTGAATGCCTCAGTAACTGAAGCATGTGCAACACGCTTCGAAGTCACTATTCAACACATTATTGGACACCCCGAGCGCCGAACTTTTCTTCCATTGCATAGGTAATTAGACAACGTATCGAGAAAGTTATAGTTTTTTTCCCATTTTGGGTACGGGCCCGAAACCTTCTTGCTTTCTAGTATTCCTACGACAGCATGGCTAGTTCGGTCATAAAAGACGAGGAGCGGTGGAGGCAGTGAATACCGAACCCTTCAAAAAGGTGCAGGAAGCTTACAAAGTACCCTCGGATGCTATTATTACTTGGTGTGGCGGATGTCCAGCTCCCTCACGCTGACATGGTCACAGGTGCATCGATACTAAAAGGCTACAATACTATCGGTACTCGGACAACCGCTGCAAGATGTACCCGAATCTTAGCCCCTTCTGAAGAGACTGGTCAACAGAGGCCGTTTTATATCCTTCTGCACTGCAATAGTCCTTTTTGTCCCATACACATTGACATTATCGGAGGAACTTCGAGAACGTCTCGAAGGATAAGGATGCATTATTTAATTACAGTGGAGTGTGCTTGGCACATTATGTTTAAATGAGCGGATACAGTATGCTATATGCGATAAATTATCTATTTATGGGGTGCAAACAAAGAGACAGAAACCTAACCGGTTCCAATCTAGAAGCGATATACAGCCGTGTATATGTGTTATCACTGCGAGACAATTTTACATGAGTCAAATGGCGAGATAAGATTGATGTCGACGTACAAAGTCCCACAGGGTCCCGAAGGCTGGGATACCTGCTTCTTTACACCCTTGCATGATTTCAGTGTTTCCGATGTAGTTGGAGGTGATGAAAACGACTATGAGGATCGGTTAGTTGTGCTTCAACGAATAAGTCAAACCAAACCTTCTGCATTCCACGTCTGATATGCTTCCTTTAGAACCTTCATCGTATCGGGCCTTCCTCCCCGCAACTTACTGTCCCATAGAATCAATCGCTCAGGCCCAATATGCTTGTGAATCAACCCGCTGATTGTCGGTCCGAATGTTTTTTCTTGGTCCGAGCCTAGAAAATGAGTTATCTGGTTCAATATACGGAAAAACTCTTCAACGTGTTTGATCCCGCGCACCAATCCATATCAGAAACCTTCCCATCCGGTCAGCGCGGTGCAATGAAACCCGACGAAAGATTCTCACCAATACGGTGATTGCAGACATGTGGAAAGTGCAGCGCCAATACCTGTACCGGTACAGATACGGATGCCTCGGGTATAGAGTGTTGATGTATTAGAGACACCCGCGAACTGCAGAAGACGTTGGAGAGAGCGTACTAATGAGGATAATATGGCTACCTTTAGTTCTCGAGTCCACAAGGTCTTCGGTGGGTTGTTGACAAGCCCCTTGGTAAAATCACCTGCAAAATAATGTAGTGGGCACTATGCGCCACAATAAATAAAGCGAACCTTGTACACCACATATCATATAATGGAATTCTGCGTCGCGGCTTTCCCTAGAGGATGGCTAGTCAATGCCTATGTCATGGAGCCTATGTTCGAGGACTGACGAGACTATACCGAACGCGTGATATTCCATTACGGATGATCGACTGATACGTCCCAGAAGACCTTGCTGCATCCCACGCTTGAACCGAACGATCGCCACCTTAGGAGACGGCTGTATCGAGTGTAAGATAGCCTATCAATTTGATCACTGCTACCGTCCACCCACCAACTCGATTTCGACCGGAACTTCTCTGACGAAAAACCAAGGTAGTGCAATGCTGTTGTCATATGCCCCATGAGTTGCAGAATCATAGCCAATAGGAGACGACTTACAAAATAGTCATACACACTGTGAACCACACATCTTGGTGATGGATGAATTTTACGCCATTTAAGTCCCATGTCCCGGTTACAGGATTGTAAGTGTCGCTGACGATTACAAATGCCCCTGGCAGTTGTCAACGAATGAAGCATACAAGGAACGAATATATAGAACCTACATGTAGCGATGAGACCAAACCATCCAATAAATCGGTGATGCCGTTCGAACACACTAATACCAATTTTGAGTTTTTCATGTTGCCAATTTTTATGAATTTGCAACTTTGAACATACTTGTGGTGTGTATTTCGAACCCAGGGGAATGCGCTCAATGCGCTGATCATAACGGCGACATTTGTTAACACGCCTAGCACCAGGACGGAGTCATGTGTAACACTGAGTTGACGGAAATTGTGGACGACTTTGAACAAGAGCCACATCAAGCCAGAAAGTGCGCAGCCGCTGTGTATGCCACCAAGATGCTGAAAGGGGATCATTGATCTACCAATAATGGTCGAAAGAGAAAACGAGAGCATATCGTACCTGGAGAGCTGATGTGCAGCCCAGGCGAAACCATAACGGGGGCCACTTCAAACGAATCAGCGAACTTGATACTAACAAAATACTGAACGACCAACTCACCTTTGCAAAACAGGTGTTCACAAACCAATAGAGGAGACGGCCGAAAACCTCATTGCGCATAAGAATGGCGACATTCAAGTTACCAACGACCAGAGCACCAGAGTACTTGACTGCGTATGGGAAATGGCCAGTAGAGGCCACAATAAGCGCAATCAAGTTAAAACCAAAGGCAATAGTGAAGAATTTTCTGCAGTTGTCGAAGTTAGGGGGAAATGAGCAAATAGTAGAGTAGAGGCTACGCACCGGTATGTATTGAACCACAACGTGAATAGAATCCATTTCGAAACTTTCCTTTTCGGTTTGGATATTGGTTTGCTCGGGTGTGCCTTGAGCTCCGCCGCCTTGGTTTCAAGGGAAACATCAGCCTTCTTGTCGAACGGAGGGTGCAGCAGGGCGGTAAGGATCTTTCCCTTCTGATCATCTAGAGGTTGAGGAAGGACGATTTCCAGAGTGCCTCTCTCTGGGTCGTCGACCGACGAAGGTGAGCGTCCGTTTTCAATCCCTGCAGACATCCCGAGCACGCTGAGAGGGGTAGCACCGAGTAACGAATGTGAGTGGTGAAGGGGAACGATACATGCTCGACTTTATATGCAGCCGCGGCACTATGGTAAGATAAGTCGCCGGCAGCCAAGTTGTTAGCTAAACGGAGAACATAGAGTCACAAATCCTGCCGGATTTCGACACCCCGGCCATTCCGGAAGCGGCATTCCTGCGGACGCACCAGGTACCTTGCTCCGCATGATCCATGGGGAGAGCTGGAAGAGCATTGGCGAGAATTACACGGTGTCAAAAGTGGATAACTTGAAACGGAGGCTGAAGGTCTGTGACAGTTGACAAGAGCAGTGTTCACCCATAAGGGATCCGGACCAAAACTGACACGAGAACTGAGGGCCGAGGCGCGCTGATCATTGACAAAAGGAGGCATCATACCCGAAATTCGTGAGCAGAAGTAGCCATAAGCAGGGAAGCTAGAAACGGCTGAAATTTCTCGAACCAGAGGCAAGGTTTACTGGAATCAAGTCACTGGGAACGAGGCTTATGGTACCATGGAACCACGGTGTCGGATAGAGTTGGATAGAGATAGTATTATGTGTCAAACACCGCCAGCAGAAACGTCATGCCCTGGGAATTTGCTTCAGACAGTGACTGTGTGGTTGACCATGGGTAGCATATCCCAGGTCTGCCACAACAAACGCCACACAGTACACCACACAGTACACCACACCGAGTATGATAAATACTCATCGAGCATTAGTTAAACTTGCAGTGAACAGAAATGGGCGCATCAATCGTAATCCCAAAGTAGTAAGCGAAACCTGCATTTGGTTAACACAGTTTGGTGTGAACAAACCTTGAGATTCATTGCATCGCGACAAGTTCCAGATTGTACACATCTCATCTATTTATATTAGGCATTGTTACCTCGCTCGGGACGGGATGGCTAGGCCATACCGGGCCTCCTGGGTTGCCGAAGCCATCCTTTTCCTCCGTCAATCGCCCTATCGTTCGACGGCTGATGCAAGTCCTTCCAGATCGACATGGCAGGCACGCGGTGTCAAGGTGGCTAATGATGTGTGTTGACGAGGAGTGAAATAATAATAGTGATAAAACAAGATCCCATGAGAATGGGAATTAAAATAAAGCACCAGCACGAATGGTTCAACCCCCTTCAGCGAACTCTCGCAGCTCCCTCAGGTGTCGGGAGGCCTCTTCCTTGAAGATGGCGATATCGTGGCTATTCTTAATGATAGCTCGGACGGTCTCTTCTTTCAGCCGAGATACTTTCTCAACCTGTTCTCGGTAGCTGTCGATGCAAGGTAAGATTTCGCACACGGTCAATATTACAAAGAAGAGACATTACTCAACTCGAATTGGATAGCCTGTAAACGGGATTTGACACCCATTCCGTTGGCGAGGGCCGCAGTTCTGGCATGGGCTAGATCGCGTTCCAAACGCATCGCCTCCCCATTAGCGACAAGTGCCTCTTGTTGTGCCGCCTAATAATGAACACAAGTGTAAAAGTGAGGGGGATAAAAGAAAAAGAGATTCTGATCCACTAACATCTCGTAAGTCATCTGCCTGTTCGTTTAATGCCATTACTTTTTTCTCTAATTCTCCTATCTCTTCATCGACATTCTCGCACTCCAAAGTGAGTTGGTCCAACTCGTTGTCAACCTTGATGCGATCGCTTTCCAATGATGCTCGCTCCGAACGCTTGGACTCGGCTACGCCACTGAGAGTGGGTTTGACAACTTTCCGTATATCTGCGCCGGTCAAGAGAAGCTGTGTATTGGACGCTGCAGTGTTGAGCTCCAGAGTTAGATCGATGTCTTCGAAAGGAGGGGGAAGCGGAGGAAAGAGTCCCAACGAAGAAAGAAGGTTGTTATATGCATCAAGAGCTTCTTCTGCAGCTTCCGCACGATTGGTTATGTTGACTTCAAGGGTCATAACTACCTTGTGTGTTTCTGAAATTTTCTGCTTGAGATCCTCCAAGTTCCGTGTGAGCATGTCGTGATCGGTGTTCATTCGGACCACCTCCTCAGGAGATAGATTTTGGGCTTGGACAACTTCGTTCAGTCTATCCTGCTCCCGTCTGAGTTGCTCTAGGTGATTGCCTATGTCCCAATACGTAAATATCTTTCGGCAATTATATGGACACATACCACCCGTTATAAGTTCCGCTTTCTCATAAGCAATGGTATCAATCAACTTCTTCTTCCTTCCTTCATACTGTTGTAAGATTTTTTGGAACTTTTCGCTATCAGCTTTTAAAAGATTGTTCTCGTTCTGGAGTTTGGATACTGGTGCCTTGTGAAGAGTAAGTCATCAGATACCTAACGTATCATAGGAGCTCACCGCCGTTGATTGGAGCTTGTTGAGTTCTATCTTTGCTTGATTAAGCCGGTTAGTCTGTTCCTCCAAGTCCCTTTGCACCGTTTCGTTCTTGCGCGCTGTAATATGTAATTGAATAATTATAACATTCACAAAGCCTTTTGCGCGAACCATATCTCTCCTCCAAATACTGGTTTGGTTCTACAAAATCATCAATAAGATCCAACCAGACTGTGTAGGCTTTGTCGAAGTAGTCAAAAGCAAGTGCTCGGTGATCGTGAGTATCCTCAAACTCATCCGGAATAGTGCCTGGATTTTGAAGAGTAGGGTCACTGCCAGACAGGTATATGTCCCGTAACTGCAAGACCATGGCTTAAATATAGACTTGCTACTGAGGAATATCAAACTTACCTTGCACATCTCGACCAGCCAATGCAAGACCCCAAGGAGGGACGGCCACGAGTGCATACTGGCTGGTGCGGCTAGCCATTTGTTGTCAATCTGGTGTGCAAATGGATACCGTAGGGCTTTCAGTGCGGGAACGAATTCGTCTTCAAATCGAGCGTTCTGATTCAAGGGGTGGGATGGGTCGAGTGTAAGGGTTAAAAAGTCAAAGATGGCTCGATAGTCCTTTCCCTGGATATTGGCTAGGTTCGCCATAGAGATTTCAAATCCCGCACCCTGCAGGTAACCAAATATGTCCTGACGCATCTTCGTTTGGTAGTGTCGATCTCGCAATGGCCGAGTATCTTTGACTGTTTGAGAACTCGATGGTGCAGGCCCAGCAGCCCCGGGCCACAGAGACCCACGCCGTGAGCTAATAGTAAACCAGTCAGTTTGATATTGTACACATAAGTCTACGCGTAGAATCAAAGGTTCACAGCACTCACTTGTTCAACGGAGTCCTGCCATAACCGGGTTTCGTGGTACTTTGGAGTAATGGGTTGGAGTTCTGTGACCGCATCATAGACTGCCGTGGATTAGTTCCAGGGCCAGGCGTTTGATATGGCGCGCGAAGAGCAGGACCCGCCAACGACATGCGCATGTTTGGTGTAGGTTTCTTGATTGTGGCTGGTATCGGTATACCTGATCGCACATTCCCATATGGATCTGCGGCAGGCTGCATAGTAGATTGCCTCCTCGCACTTGCCATGGCGAAGAAACAGGTTCTAAGCTCTCGACGCTGAAGGGAGTTGATACTCGTAGTTGAAGTGAGTATGCGTGACTGTGACAACGCGTCGCGTGACGACCGTTCCAATCTCTCTCATCACGTGCTGAGCTCAGATACGGCTCCGGAGCCCGAAACCTGTTCCCGTTCAATCTATTCAGAAGCATAATGACTTGCATCGACTCCGGAGCTATATAATAGGTTTCAGCTGGAAACAGGGTACTCATAAAAATTCTACTCTCAGCACCCTCGGAGTACCATGGCCGACTTTATCAAACGCGACCTTTTCGGCGGAGCCATCACTGCCCTTACACCGACCAGTCTTATTGACGCATCGTAGGAGTATCATCGCCGTCCCAAGATAACTTACAAATTTTCCTGCACAGAGATATTCGCCAAGTTCCTGATACGCAAGAGGTGTTTCTCTACCCTGACTCAAGCGTCAGCATCATCGTGGAGATTTTGGAAAAGGTTGAACCATCAGAGTTCAGCGACGCAATTAAGCTAGTATACTTCATAATTTTTTTCGTGACGATAGACTTACCATTCTCTATAAGGTTCCATTTCGATTCTCTAGCCCACGATAACATGGCTACGTCGGTCACCGTTAATACCGTATCAGTCATCCCAAATGACCGCGGTGATTCTACACCATCCGCGATTGTACTTTCTGGGATACAAGGCGTACCGAAATTTAATCAAACTGTGCCTGACGAAGTTCATATCTTTATGGCACTGTATCGTGTGACACAGAAGAACATTGATCTTGTGGTGACTTTCAATGTGCCAACACAGTCCGAAGATCGAGGTGCAGTTTCGGATGAAGGTCTGGATACAGTTCTCAAACATTTTAATCAATTCGTCCGATCTCTAGAAATAATCGACTTTCGGTTGTTTGCGTAGTCTACTGCCACCGTCGTATTGCTTTATTAATTAGGTCCAATGGCGTCAATGATTTTAGTTTACCGTTTTATTGAACTTGTACTTAGCCTTAATCACCTCACACCACATGAATGGGAACAAGAGGCATGGATAACATAGTACACGGCGCTATTGCTACAGAGAGGTATAAATGATTTCCAAACGATCAATAATGAAAAAGGTAAGCTACAGTCATGCACCCGTGCCATCCAGCTCCTCCTCTGCCTCTGGCTCCTCCACTATCCTTTCCCGTGTACTCATCGAAGATGCCGCCGCCACTGCTTTGGCTTCCTTTTTCCGCTTTGCGGACTCTTTGAGCTTTTCCCACCGCTCACGAAATTTCACGATCATAGCTTTCTGAGATAAAAACTAAATGTCAGCAAAATATCTTGAAGTAGCCTAAGTACTGACGTGTTTCTCGTTCTCCGCGCGAACGACACGAAGTTCATCCTCGAGCTCCTTCAGGCGACGTGCATACTGTGCTTCCCGCCCAGAAGTCATGCCAGGCATAGGAACACCAGGGACATTCAGATTCAGATTGCTAAAGTCGAGACCGGCTGAACGTTGTCCAATCATAGACGCACCCATCGCCCGCTGTGCCTATCAGAAAGATAAGAATTCTTGTCAGAGTGAAAACTAATCCAATCGAGCTTACTTCTCTTGTTGCTTGGAAAATGCTGTCACGTAGTTGTAGGTCTTGCTCCTTGCGAAGCTTAAGCACACGCTCAGTGGTTTCTAGGCGCTTTGACATAGCCTCCAGTTTTTGTTTAAGGGCGATGTTTTCCTTTTTTATTGCTGCTGGCGATGGGTCATTCCCGGATGGGATCACGAAGAAAGATTCGGACAGTTCATCACCAAGAGTTTCTGAGGGACCATTCAGCAATTTTTCCCTGTATGTAAAGAGATAATATACCCTCATCGAATAGTCCATCTTCAAAATCATCCTCCCGACTTGGGGTAGTAACATTCAAAATCGCTCCTTGGGAAACCTTCGATGCGTCTCTTGAGATACCTATCCGCCTAGTGAGACGCGAAAACATAGGCTCGTCTGCGGAGTCAGTGTCGCTACTAAGGCTGCTCTCCCTTCGTGGTGGTGTCCTCACACTAGGCACTGGCTCAGCATTGCCCAAAGGCACTGTGGCGAATGCTACTGGCTGCGAAAGGTTATCCAGCATCCCTTGCATAATATTCCAGAATTGGTTGAACGCATCTCCAGGGTCTGACTTCAGGGAATATTGGCTCGTAAGAATGCAGACACGCGAAACACACGAGGCTCACACGTTGTCCACCAAGGAGCATAAAGGATTCGTCCACAGTGTTCTGGCTATCCGTCATGGGTTTATGCGGTGGTGTTGACGGTGTAGATCGCGCGATACCGGGGTGAGCTGCCGTCCGAGGCGGCTGGAATTGAGGGACTTCAAGCTTCTGAGGTAACGACGGATCCTTTCCCTCCTCTCGCAGTTTCACAATTTTTCGCTCCAGCTCCTTAGTTGCCTTGGCGTGATCGCTGTGCAGTAGTCGCAGCGTCCGCTTCGTCTAAAACAGATATGAAAGATGATGATTATGTATTGTAGTGCACGACTGATAAAGACTGAACTGATTCGTCACTACTCCGTTCTGCAGCAGCGAGATATGCTTCCGCTGCTTTAGAGTGTTCTTCCGCGGCTGGGATATAGAGTCCACTTGTCAAATAATCCTCTGCGTTAGCAGCATGTTGGTGAGCCTGTTAAAGCTAGTGTTAGTATTTGTGATTGTATAGACCGCTGGAATGGAGAAGAAATCACAGCATTCATGGGTAATGGGATGTGGGACATTGCATATATAATCCAAGGAGAAGCTAAGAAGCCGGTGATGCGTCGACGAAGATGTTCCACGAAGTATGTGCAGTAGAAAATGCCAAGAAGCTTAATTTCGCTTGGATAGCAGGTCTAGTACGCGCCAACACAGCCAATCAAGTCAATTTCCAAATCGAGCCATGTCAGAATCTTACCCCTCAATATGGTCGAAGATCTTTCACATAATCCAGACTTCGAACATGGAAGCATGCAACACACATTCACGTATAACCAGTTTTTCGAGCTCAGGTTTCTGGAAGACATTGATTTGCTACTTCAATGCTGATGCACGTTGGGTATGGCAGGGCTGTTCGTGGGTGGCTTCGGTAGTAAGAGTAGGCTGAAATCACAAGAAGAGGGTATATATGTGGGCAATAATAAAGCCGATTTAGTGGGATTTCTATCGGCCCAGCGTATACGTTTTATTGGCCAAGGAGTAGCGGCTCTACTATTTCAATATCAATCAAGTATGCACAGTCTTTGCCACTTGAAAGTTGTCGTTCCTGAACACTGCCTTTATACGAGTGGGCTAGAGGGTGATAGAGGAAATGACCCGCACGACCCAGATGCGGATCCACTTATAAACTATGACGACATGAAATAACCCCTTTTCCCGGCCTATAAGAACCTGCAGCTTGCGACGAGACTAGTTCTCGACCACACCTTAGTTCCCTACTCCAAACCGCCATTAGCACGCATTGCAGACCTCACCCTAACTCCTCGTAATCGACCGGTGCTATAGATATGTTTAAAATTCCCTATTTTTCTGCAAGAGCCGCTGCCAAGGAGGCAAAACGTGAGGTATGTCACATCATAGATCCCTGTTCATTCATGCAATGTAAACGTTCTAATGATAATTTCTTAAAGGCCGAGAGGACTCGGATGATGAATAGTCCAGTCGTCCAGATTGGTGGATTTACAGTTGTTAACCCTGTAAGTCGAATTTACAATTTGAGAAAACATTGGGCTCATCACCGGTCGACGCATCTCAGGGATACAGAGGCCCTAACCCTTATCGTGGGCCCGAAATGACTGATCCTAGGAATGCGGGGAAGAACTTTATTTTTGTCCGGGGTGGTAAAGTTACTACGCCACAGCCTCAGGTTACTCGTCATGCTAGTGTGCCAGAGTCCCAATCAGAACGCAGGACACAGTGGGCTGAGCACCAACGGCGAGGAGTGATGACGTCTTTTTAGTTCAATATACGCAACAAGGGCTTGACCAGCCCTCTGTGTGTACATCATGTCATGTTAGAAACTAGCTTTACAATACTGATTTTACCTCCTATACTTACTATATACCATGCCGTCCTGGAATACTTTTGCTGTTTATTACTCAAACAGGTCACTATGTGGCGAAGGGTCGTTGGATAAATTGAGGTATAATTAAAGTCAATCGATGCAATCTTTGATTCCCAGATAGCTAGTGTATCACGCCAAGGCTGAGACACATCTGATATGACTGGGAGGAAATAAATGGGGTTGAAACTGGTTCAAATATGGTACTCAACGGGCCGTTCCTGAAGCTTGCAAGTCCTCCGATCAACTTTGTTCCGGACCTTGACTTTATACGGTGTACTTGCCTATATATTATACGGGAGCTATATGTACTGCACGACGGGTAATGGAACCGCTGTTGTTTGGAAAGACCCACAATACCCCTTCCCCAGAAAGTTGAAAGAGGCCGAAGATTTTAAGACTGCTTGACTGGTACCCATTGGCTCAGGGGGATAGATCATGAGTTGACTCGGATTCGGAACGGAGTTGAAAGTCTTTTATAGTTCGATCGTAAAGGCAGTGAGGAAAATGGGGTGCATTTTATTTTTTTAAAAATTTTACAGGTAGCGTCTTGAAGCGTGACGTGTGTGTGTTCCGCTGTCGCCCATGCACTTTTTTACCTTCCTCGAGCGCAGTAAATCGACTGTGAATGTGAAGCCCGCGACCAGAGAGGTGAGGAATATTCAAATGACATGAATATTGTCGCTTAACGATCGTTCGAGAGCAGACGCAGTCCAAGGTTCCCTCGATCATGCGTTCCGCATCGTTGTTCAAGGTCAAACTATCCAACCCATTTGAAAAGTGCCGCAAGTCAATTGGTGAGCTGGAGAGGCCAGAATCATACCACACGAAAGAGAGGGATCCCTTCCATGAAACGAGACCCGACACTGCGGGCTCAGCGTGGTCTACAAAACTCGCAGAGAATCGTCCAACGAAACGCACATCGCTCGGGCGTTTGTTACGAAGTTTACGATCATCGCCACCCAGAACCACGGGTGCAAAGGAGCTAGTCGAGCTGGCATACCACCTAGGGCTTGAGGAGACAGAGAGCATACAGTCGGTGACGGCGGAAAAAAGGCCACGGATGTGTCGAGGGACACATCGCAACTCGAGGCGGGGAGAAATCGTTGACTGTTGTGGCTGAGTTGTATTATTTTTTATTTTTGTAATATTTTTCCCAGAGTGAATGATCCGAGGATGACATGTGACCTCATGTGACTCCTTTTTGGCGACTGGGACAGTTGCCAACGACCAACGCTCTCGCTGCGTCCACCATCCTCGGCGTAGCGTCGACGACCTTCTTATTTACACCGTCTGCCTTACGAGCAATCACCTCCCAGCGCGCTCCAAGGTAAAATGTCGGTCCCCCCACCTGCGGTTCTGTAAGTTCATGTTTTGTAATCAAGTCCATCGCCGTATTTCTGACCTCTCCAACCAGCACAAAGAAGATCAGGATCACTGGTCAGTCATTCTCTTAGACAAATTATGTTCCCAAGGGTTTTTTGCCTGTCCCTAATCGTTGTCTGCAGTGGTAGCCGCGGATGGCCTTTCGAAGCGGGATGTCTTCAGGCTTCCAGACCCCTTTGCTGTTATCACTGTTGACGCCGAGCAAACACACACGACCAGCGTTATCAAAAAGACATTGAACCCCTACTGGAATGAGAGCTTTGACATGTACGTTCCCACTGAAGCTGTTACTCTGCTCCTCAGTGTCCCCAGCATCTGACCCACTTCTAGAACTGTCAAAGAATCGTCCGTTGTCGCAGTACAAATCTTTGACCAGCGCAAATTCAAGAGAAAGGATCAGGGATTTCTGGGTGTTGTGAATGTACGAGTTAGCGATGTATTGGACTTGGAGCTGGACGGACATGGTGCGTTTGATTACATCTACCAGTTTCTTTCACGCATTTATCGCTACTTCAGAAATGCTTACATTAGACCTCAAGAAGTCCAATGATAACCTGGTTGTACACGGAAAACTCATCATGTACCTGTCAACGAACGTTACGCAGCCCATCTCCAACCCGGGTCCCTCGCAAGTCCACGGTCTTACAAGTACGCTCGCAGACTTAGGGCTTAATCAGTCGCCTGCTGCTAGCACAACAAATCTTGCTTTGCAAGCGGGAACAAGCAGCACCGCCCTCTCCCGGACCTCAAGTTCCCACGCCACAGGCACAGAGAACACGAGCCCAGTCATGCCCTCTTCCTCTGTTGCCACCGCTGATTTAGACCAATCCACTACCTCTTCCTCCCGCCCAACGAGCACTTCTGCTGCACTGGTTCCCAACTCTATTTCCACTGCACCCTCGCCTGCTGCAACCACGAATACTCCTACTGGCACCACCGCTGCGGGCGCTGGCGCTGCAGCCCAGAATGCCCAGATGCGCAATTTTAACCCTAACGTCGACCAATATGGTCCATTGCCCCCTGGGTGGGAGCGTCGAATCGATCCTTTAGGTCGGACGTACTATGTCGACCACAATTCTCGCAGCACAACGTGGCATCGGCCCTCTTTGAACGCAGCTGTCAACAGCGGTAACCAGGATAGTGAAACCAATGCCGCTCGCGATCAACATTCTCGCCGTATCCTAGCAGACGACCTCCTGGAGGCCAATAACCCCACGTATCGGGCGCCATCGACCACGGGATCGGTGGCCGGCGCTGCCGCACAGAACACTGGTGCTGCCACTGGCGCCATCTCCACAGGTAACACGACAGCTGGGAGTGGCAGCCTTCCTAACGGCTGGGAAGAGCGCTATACCCCCGAAGGCCGCCCATACTACGTCGATCACAATACACGCACAACAACATGGGTCGATCCTCGAAGGCAGACCATCATCCGTGTGATGGGCCCAAGTGGCCAAGGCCCTAACCTCCAGCCTCAACCTATCTCGCAACTGGGGCCATTACCCTCAGGTTGGGAGATGCGGCTTACATCCACTGCACGGGTGTACTTTGTCGACCACAACACAAAGACAACTACCTGGGACGACCCTCGATTGCCATCAACACTCGATGCCAACGTTCCACAGTACAAGCGTGACTTCAGGAGAAAACTAATCTACTTCAGGAGCCAACCCGCAATGCGTGCGCAGCCTGGGAACTGCCAGATCAAGATCAGGAGAAACCACATCTTCGAAGACAGCTATGCTGAGATCATGAGACAAACACCCAACGACCTGAAGAAACGTCTGATGATTAAATTTGATGGGGAAGATGGTTTGGACTACGGCGGTCTATCAAGGTGCTTTGACTTTCTACAACCCGAGTCACCATTTTCTAATTTTCCTTTTACAGAGAATTCTTCTTCTTGCTCTCGCATGAGATGTTCAACCCATTCTACTGTCTCTTTGAATACTCTGCGCACGACAACTATACTCTCCAGATTAACCCTGCTTCCGGCGTTAACCCGGAGCACCTGAACTATTTCAAATTTATCGGACGGTGCCTCGGCTTGGGCATCTTCCATCGTCGGTTCTTGGATGCCTACTTCATTGTCAGCTTCTATAAGATGATACTGAAAAAGAAGGTTACCCTGTCAGACTTGGAGAGTGTGGACGTTGAATTACATCGCGGAATGACCTGGATGCTGTGCGTCTCTTCCTCCCGCATTGCTCGCGTTTAATCCTGATAATTGCAACAGTGAAAATGATATCACTGATGTTATTGATGAAACATTTACGACTGTGGAAGAGCGGTTTGGAGAGATGGTCACTATTGAGCTCAAGGCGGGAGGTGCTGACGTCCCAGTCACGGAGGAAAATAAGAAAGAATATGTGGAGGCTATTGTCGATTATCGCATCTCCAAGCGTGTCAAGGAACAATTTGAGGCCTTCATGTCGGGTTTCAGCGAATTGATCCCTCAAGACCTGATCACTGTTTTCGACGAACGAGAGCTCGAGTTATTAATAGGTGGCATGTCCGAAATCGACGTGTATGTATTTACTCCTGTGCCCCATGTAATATCTGATCTCTCACCCACTACAGTGACGATTGGACCAAATTTACCGATTATCGTGGTTATGAAATGAATGACGAGGTTATTCAATGGTTCTGGAAGTGCGTCCGCAGCTGGCCCCCAGAGCGCAAGTCTCGTTTACTCCAATTTGCGACGGGTACATCCCGTATCCCTGTCAACGGCTTTAAGGATCTGCAAGGCTCAGATGGGCCTCGTCGCTTCACCATCGAAAAGTCTGGCGACCCATCGCAACTCCCCAAGAGTCATACTTGTTTTAACCGGATTGATTTACCCCCGTATAAAGACTACGCAAGCTTGGAGCAAAAGCTCACCCTTGCTGTGGAGTGCGTTCTATTTCACATTTATGTTTGAATGCATCTAATAAAACGTTTCAGAGAAACGGTTGGATTCGGCCAGGAGTAAGAGTATAAGACTCCTAGAGTGTACGTGCATCTTCATACCCCATTCTTTCTCTTTGTTGTAATTGTGTACTTGTTTTACCTTCAACCTCTCACATAACGTTATAACCGCCATTTATCATATGCCCTAGTTTTATCCTCCATTCATGCGTTGTACAGTGGTCTTTCATGAACGACATACATTCACCTCCCCTCTACATATTGCCTCTGAATACTCTGGACTCTTACATCACTACAGCGAAACGTTGGAGTCTCTTTCTGTGTTGTTACTCGTTTTTTACTCTTATAATAAGATACACAAAATATGAATATTGACTACGTAAGATAACGGAGCGATTTAGCGACAAGATGTATGTAAAAAAGAAATACAGCATAACAACATATCATACACAGCAAAAGAACAAGAATTCGAATATAAAAATAAAAGTGAAGGTAGGCCACTCGTCATTAACGCTTTTCGAAAGCGAACGCAATATATATATCTAGAAGGGTTATCATCAGTTGATTTAGTCGATGATAAGAATTATAACACGAACTGGCAGCTTCCCATTGATCTTCGTCCATTGAACTCTCCCCATTGGCATCAACAACCTTCATTCGTACCATAAGCGCTCCAAACTCTGCGTGCTCTTGATGCTCTGCAAATACGTGATGGAACTCCTCCTTGTAGACGGGGTAAAGGTCGTACTCCGCCGCCATTCTATGGGGCATTCAGATACTTATAAAAAGAAATGTTACAATTATACGTACTCGACAAAGTTGTCCCACCGCACGACGTACTCGGGTACATCATCAACAGCATCTCTCAAGAAAAACCAGTACTTGTGCCCAAATTGTGGTTTGTTTTCGCGTTCCTCGAATCTGATACTATACACCGAGTTGCCGAACGTTAATTCCTCTGCGTCAGGCGGTAAGGCGTCAAGATGTTCCCTAACAACGATGCGGTCGTAAGCTTCGTGTATCCATACAGAGTAAAGTAAACTTTACAAAAGAAAATCGGCATTTGGTACCGTGCCAATAAATATACCTCCCCTCCGGAGATACCGCGTAACATTCTCCAGCATGCATCGTGTCTTTTGCTCCGTTTCAAACGCGTAGTGCATGCAAAATTGCATGGACACAACATCGAATGGTTCGCCAGTCAACTCAGCATCATCCTCGTAACGATACGATGGATCTGTTCCAAGCAGGCCGTGCGGAAAAGCCTGAGTTAATGGTTGTGTGTAACAATCAAGTGCGGCAAATGTTGCGTTGAACTTTGGGCCACGGAGGGACTCCCATCTTGAACGTGCCTGGTCAATGGATATTGCAGCGATGTCTGTCAAGAGATGAAACGAAGATGTCGGTATTCGGTATTAAGGAAATATGGTGCGAGTAAACAAACTCACCAACACCGACAAGCTCTTTGACTCGTGCTTTGGCCCATTTTGTCATGTCGCCTCCTTTACCACAGCCCATGTCGAGCACTTTGCCAGAGCCGGCATTTCGGGGACCACCTCTGTTGTTCCCATTCATGGACCGTGTTTTGGAAGCGGCCAATGCTGGGTGTGCAAACCGTGTGATCAGTACAGATTTTACCCAGTTGTTGAAGTTTTTGAGGCCGATGATGGGTGACTCGAGACGCTGCACCACACCCACGTCTGGGCGGGAGTTGTCTACAAAAAAAGTTAGCCTTCGATAGTATAACTGTCCTCCGGACCAAAACATACAATGTTCTACTACAACGCCCACGTCCCCTGCTAATTTCTTCGCTGGGGGCTGGTCGGGGTCGAGATGAGGCTCCTCGCTTCTTTTCCGTTTCCGTGCCTGAGAGATTTGGGTGGATCCTTGTCCACGATAACGGTAGTCCTTGTATGCTTCAATCTCTGCAGCGGAGAGAGGTACCATAACAGATGTCGGCGGTGTTATTCGGACCCGAGGATTATAGGGTATGGTTGCCTGTACAGGTGGCTGGGGGAGAGGCGGCGGCGGCGGCGGTGGTGGCATAGAAGAATTAGTATGTGCTGAACGTGCTGAAATGCTTGGCTGGGCTGAGAAAGATATGGATAAAGACGAGGACGAAGATGATGGGCGTGAACGTGAAACCGGAGATTCACGTTCTCGAGTGGGTGACGGACTTGAAGAAGAAAAGATGCTTTTTGTGTTTCTAGATGTAGATTCAAGCGTAGAGGATCGAGTCAAGGGCTGAGAGGCATCAAGTTTGTCGTCGCCAGAGTCGTGGTCGCTGTGGAGGAGATGGGAGAGCGTAGACGATCTGAGCGGGGGTGGGGTGCGCAGAGGTGGCTCGTGGGTGACAGAGTTCAAGAGAACAGAGAGATCTGTGGCTCTTCTTCCGCCGAGAGATGGGCTAGCCAAAGGCGAAGACAGCGTGCTGCTCGGTGATGGCAGTGGAAGCATCGGCGCGGTCTGCCCAATAGGCGAATTGAGTACAGCATCGCGTACAGGATCAAACGCCGGCATTGCGTCCGACAGCGAGCAGCACTCTATTTATCTCAACGCACGACGGCAAGAGGCTCGAGCTCGTCGCCACTCTCGATGATGACAATGAATGATAAAACAGTTCAAAATTTAGACATTTCTACATCACGTAAGCAACATCTACCGCCTTCCCAGCCACTTTCTCAGATCCTCCGTTGCGCGCTGTCCCAGAGGTCAGTCTGCGTCTCGCTCTGGCAGCCTAGAAGACTTACCGCGATGTACAAGCTCCTCGCGCGGATACCGTCCAGGTTTTGCGACAGTCCTTGATTGTATTTGGACGTGTCCTTGTCCTTCAATTGTTCACACATGTCAATGCACCAAGCGATGACATCCGCATCTCTGCCTACCTTGAAGAACTCCTCGACTTCGGCATAGTCTTTATCCGAAGAGAAGCCCCCCATAGATAGCTGTACTTTTGCTCAAAAAAGAACACGGCATCAAAGAGAAATCTAACTTACCGTCACCAGCGACGTGAGGGTAAAGTTGCCTTCGAATCGTTTGTACAGCTGTTCCGGGTCAGACGGAGCACGGACAGGATTCTGGAACAGAGTACTAACCACTTCATACTCATCCTTGAAGTATTGAGCGAATTGCCGTCTTTTCTTGTAGTTTGTTGCTAGGCCCCGGAAGAAATAAACCACGTCTTGGTCCCTGGCGCTGTTGGTAATGAAACGGAAGGTTTCCTTCAGCAGCTCAGCATCTTGCGTCGCACCCATCGCCTCCCTGTAAGCGATCACTGTGAGCAAGCAGCTCGGCCAATTGAATGAAGTAAGGTTACATCGCTGCGATTCTGGTGGTGGGCGTCTTGGGCTTGTTGTAGATTTGGATGGCAAAATCATGCTCAGCTTTTCCACCATATTTCACAGCCTGTGCACCGAAAAATCAACAACATATCACTTTGAACACGATACACATATGAGCATACCACTGCGAATGTCACACGCTGCAAATCCGCGGGAATTTTTGAATCATCGCCTGTCTTTACAAAATGGTCGAATCGGCTTCGCAGCTCTTTGATGACCCTAACATAAGAAATTGTCAGTACAATGGAGAATGAGATCGATCGGCATCTAATAGAGTACGGGGAGAAGACACATGTTTATACCCACTTTTCATCGCCTGCATAAGCAGCTTGTGCAATTGCACAGGTGCGTAATTGAGTTACGTCTGATGCGTCTGTCTTTGAATATTCATAGCCCAGTCTATTCACCAAAGGCACAAAGAGACTCTAAAATGAGATAATGGGTGATGAACAAAGGCCTCTTTCTGGTCTGTAAAGGTTATGTGAACCCTTGACGTACCCTTCGGAAAGTGTTCAACTGATCCACAATGTCCTGGTGTTCCCACCAAACGGAGACTAATCCCGCGAGGTTCTCTGAGATTCCGGACCACACAAGATCTATAAAAAAAATTGATGTAACGTGTGTCAAAAGGTATGAAAGAAAGGGGCGTAGTGGGCTAAGAATTGCAAACCTTAACTTACATTCTTTCTCATTTTTTAGCGCATCAACAAGTGCCAAAGCACTATCTACATTCGCGTACCCTGCCCTAGCTAATGCAAACGCATCATGCACCAGCCCAATGCGATCATCAAGCGTGAAAATACTATCCTCTTTTGCTGCATCCTTCGCGATGTGCTCAAGCCTGGCGGGGTTATACAGAACTCGGTCTGCAAAGGCATGAGGTCTAATATTTGTCTGAAAACAGAACCTAGAAGGAACTTACAAACGCCAACAGTCCCGGCATTCAGCTTAAAATGTGCGCTGGTGTCAATCTTGAACTTGTGCTCCCGGGACTGAAGAATCGACTGAGTATCTACAACGGGTTTTCCGTTCTCGCCGGGTGTAATGATGCTCAGGGGAACGTTCCTAGCGTTAATTTTAGATAGATTCATTCTACGGCATGATTGCACCGCGTTTATACCATAGAGTTTCGTTATCTTTGGCTCCTGCAGGACCGGTCTCAAGAAAACGGTCTTGGCGAACAATGATCCCGTCCGGAGATTCTGTAACCGTCAGGACCGGAAAGCCGATCTGGAGAGGATGTCAATACCTCCACAGCAGAATCCACAGTTTCGCCCACCTTGGAAATCCAGCTGTCCATAAGTTTGACAATGTCAGTACCTATGGAGAAAGAAAATATCAAGTTGAAAAATTATGCCGCATCGAGCCAACGGCAGGACGAACCTGTGGCAGTTCCGATACCCTCCCAAAGGTCATTGGTGACACTATTGGCAAATAACTTTTTCTTGAGATACAGAGAGACACCCTTCAAGAATTTCTCCTCGCCGACATGGTTGGAAAGCATCCGAAGGACTAGTCTATGCATTAGCCAACTCAATACTCTGAACGAATTGACAACGAACCTGACGCAGCCTTGGAATAGGAGAGGCTGTCAAAAATCTGGCAACATATTCATTCTGTGTAGGATCACAACACTAAAGTGAAGATATACCTGATTGATAGCATTGGCATCAGGGCATTCCACCTCAATGGGGTGAGATGAAAGCTTTGCGTCAAGGTTGAGAGCCCTGTTCAGATGATCCGAGATGAATTCCGAGTTGACTTTCCACTCCGGGAACACTCTACATAAAGAGTATCAGCTCCTGATACATAGGGCGATACTACGCGCTGCATACTTGTCTGTCAAAAGGATAGTACCAGTAACACAACAGGGAGAAGGAATCCACCATACCTGCTATGATCACTTCGCCCATCTGTCAAACAACGAGTAAAACAATGACCTTGAAAGGCAAGAGGCTACATACCAAGGTGGCAAAACCTTCATCAGAGGTATTGTTAGCTTTGAGTCTTAATCAACGAACAGAAGATACGCGCCTTCGTTAAGATAGAGGTAGTTCCACCACTCCATAGTGGTAATATTTCCAAACCTATAAAATGAATTTAATGAGATACTAGAGCGCCCAACGTGAAATGATACATACCACATGTGAGCAACTTCGTGGCTCTGGGTTGCGGCGACCCACTTCTTGGCCTGCAGGTCTGCGCTGTTAGGGTCCAACAGGAAAGCATTAGTCCGCCCAGTGATTAGGCCCCAGTTTTCCATGGCACCTAACCGTTGTCAGCAAATAACTGATAACGTATATGGTCGAGTTACCTGCATCGAAGTCGCTGGCCTAATGATAAAACATTGAGACAATGGTAGTTCTGTTGGATGCAGAGACGTACGACAAGAGTGTCCAACTTCGGGAGAGGATACTCGACATCAAACACTTTTTCATAGAGTGGTAGTACACTAGCTTTGACATCGAGCGCGAACTGCGCCTGATGAATAACATCAGCTGTGGCTGTAAACAAGTGTCATCTGCATCCCTAGGTCCAGCTGATAGAAAGGACCCACCGTAGATACGAAGCGGAATCGTTTTCCCACTCAAAGGCATGGTCACCGATTTCTCCAAGTATTCGAAAGGTCCATTTGCAAATGCGACGATATAGGTCGACATGGGTGGAGTTGTCTGGAACTGAGTAACCTTCCAAGTCTCATCCAAAGACGAATACAATGTTCCAAGATCCTGCTCCTTCGGCTGGACTGCTGGAGAATACACGCCCTCCGAGATTGCAGGCATATTACTCAAGTTGACCGTATCGAAGCGTGAGATCAGGGTGATGGAAAAGGTGGCCTTGAGCAAAGGTTCATCCCAGCAGGGAAACGCGCGACGGGCAGCGGTGGGCTATGTTTAACAATTAATAGGATGGCGGAGGCGTTATTGGATAATGTAGGGCTCACTTCAAACTGGGTCAATGCATAGGCCTTCTGCTTTCCATCGATCTCATACAAGGACTTGTAATATCCCATGAGACTACCCGTGAGCTTTCCCGAGAATCCTATCTTAAGTTCTGCCTTAGATCCAGCAGGGAGGGCAGTTGGGAAATGATAGGTGACGCGTTCCGAGACACTGTCGAAAGATTGGCCGGACTGCTCTTGTTCTGTTTTTAATGCATCAGAGTAAATCGACCTAAGATCGTGGTGAATAATACGTTAGTGGGCGTTGATATCAACGGTAGGGTGAGGTGTAACATACACCTTCCCAAGCTCCAATTCCGACGTATTTAGTGTGAGGGACGAAGCCTCCTCCTTGACATCCAGGCTGATTTACGTGTAAGGGTAAATGAAGATATGACGTGCACGAGCTATGCACCTTATCTTCACAAATCCAATGAACTCCAGCTTTTCCAAATCAGTTTTAATAGTGAGGTCGTAATGAAGAGGCTTGATATGAAGCGGTAGTCGGTACTGGTCCGAGTCGACCTTCGAGCTAGACATTATTACAGATGACATTTCAGGAAGAGTCGAGCAGAAGCGGGTGAGCGATATGGAGGAGAGTGAGGAACGTTGAGAGGTCTGAGAAGGTGTCAGGCTTTGTATCAGTGGTGTCTTCTCGGCGAATCCGTGGTGTTGTCTATAAGCGGCTCTAGCATGTGCAGTGCATTGGAAACGAGTGCTTAGGCGCGTCACAGCGCGTAGGCCAGTCTGACTGAACCTGCTCACATACGGCCGCGTCCATTGTAATGTTGGAAGCAGGAGCATAGAATTATTTAACCCCATTGGCACACAAATGTATTGATTTCGGTTACAGTTGTACACGATACAGTTTCCGAAAAGCATACAATGACAAACGTTTGAAGGCTCGGCGAGTCACAGTGCTAGCGTCGCCTTTAAAATGATCTTAGGGATGGGTAAGCTAAAGAGGGTATTGCAAAATTTCCGAGAGAGACTGTTCCGATTGTGTTCTTGGATCGTTCGTGCAACCAGTCCGGATAAATCTTGCTCGACCTTTGATACATTCCCAAGCTCGTTGATAATCTTGCGCTGGTGGTGTGTATATTGTGATTCCAAATTGAGAAGGTTATTATAATGTTGGATACTGAAAATGGTCAAGGTTTGGTTGATCGTGTTACTGTAGTCAACGTACTTGTCATTCAGTGTATCATCTAAATCATTGGCGGCTTGATAAAGAATACTCCTCTCGCTAGCACGGAGCTCCTTGCTAACGTTGTCAAACCGCTGACTTGTCTTGTGCAGGATAACCTGCAAAGAGATAATGTGAGTAAGTCACATTGAGAACGATCCATAAAGTGTACATCTGAAATCTGTTCTATAATCTGAAACGGCAAAAAAGGTTAAACATCGATATCAATGGAAGTAAATGTTTCCAAAACACCCTCTCACATCCGTTATCCTGGATAGTGGGTCGTGGTCACGCCTGCTCCTTTGGTATCCATTGTATTCCATCTCGTCGCCAAGGTTCGTCTTGGCGTGACGCTTAGAATGTACTTTTTTATTCAGAGAGCGTCGAGGGGAGTTTATTCAGTGTACTGCTCAACCAATGGAGAGCCCTCCTACCATTCTTTAAGTTTTTATGGGAAGGAGGCATTTCAGAGTCAACACTCAAGTCAAAGATATGACGAGAAGCATTTAGGGCGAAGGAAACACGAGGTCGATTTGACTTCGGTAAGTGAGAGCGCAAGTTTGCTGGCAGTTGCGCAGATAGAGCACCCTGAGCTTGATCAGTAGTTTGAATAGTTGGCATAGTCGAAGATAGCGTGGGCGCCTTGCTGTGAAAAACGGAGAGGCGAACGGAGGTCTTTAGGGAGGCTGGAGAGTCTTGAGTAAGGTCGATCATGACTGGGTCATCCTTCGCCGTGGATACCTCCGAGTTCTCAGACATAGAGCCCTTATACAAAAAAAAAAATTAGCCAGAGTTCTCTTGTTCACTTTTTTTTTTCGCGTGGTATACTTTTACTGGTGCCAAGTACTCCTCCACAAAACCGTATGGGAAAGTCTCCTGCGCAAGGTCATCCATCCTGTCCGTCCGGGTATGTGGTATAATGTCATCGGCAACAGCTTCTGGGTTATCTGGGGGTATATCAACTGTAATTAGCTTTGGAAACTCCACCGTTTTGTTGTCCATGATACTTGATGCCTTCTTAATGTCCACATCGTTCCAAGGAACGTCTCGTGGCCTATGTGGCCGTTCTGTCTTATCTTGGACGATTCTGAGATCGGGTTTCACCAAGGATTTGACTTCTGGTTGGTCCACCACAATCGCTGATGAGGTCTCCTCAGCTTCAGAACTCGCCTTGAGCACAGGATCTCCCGCTAAAAGTTTCGCGACTCGTGCAGAGCGGCGTTGAGGTCTAGGTTGAGCACTGGACCCTATCTTTATAACCCGGCCTTCGATAGCTGACTAGATTTAGAGTGAGCACCACGTCATCATGATAGTCAAAATGGCTGCGCAGCGCACATCACAACTCGCTACTGCTGCCCTTGGCTCGTTTTTATTCTTTAAAGTGTGAGTTTTAGTTGAAGTAAGAGTTTTGATTTCTTTGTCTTCAGTTTTCTTTTTGATCACAGCTTTACCGCCCTTGTCTTTCATTGCGACTACTCGACCCTTCCTTTTGCCGTTGACCTTGACGGGAGTACTGGACGGAAGTGATGGGAGTTTATCGAAATCTACAATGTCAGAGGAAAGTGCAGGTGAGGAGGTTCGACCTTTCTTTCCGTATTGCTTCTGAGGTGGCTTTAGTGTGATCGACTTAGGAGCGAAAAACGAAGCCTCAGAATCCTTGCATGGCCGCTTGATCGGTGGATGTTCTATCTCAGAATCTTTCATAGGGAGGCCTGGGTCTCCAGAGGCTTTCCTTTTTCGTCCGGTCGATTTTTTGACAGAGGGGGGCATGTCGTATCGGGCTTGGATGGAAAGAACATCCGTGCTTATGGTTACGGGGATGCCGCCTTGGTTGGGCTTAGTAGTCAGGCCGATAGCACGAGTTAGACGCTTCCCAGTTTGTGCGATTTCTTTTTTTGGTGTCGGGGAAAGTGTCCACGGTGTTGATTTAGGCTTTGGTGCAGGGGGCGCAGGGACTAGAGCACTGGGTTTGTTGCGCTGAATTAGATTCTCTGGCGAGGACATCATCCTGTCTAATTCATCCTGTGATAATATGGTTGTTTTAACTTTGGATTTAGTTTTTTGGACAAAGGGGACCTCATCATCGGATTCTAAAGGAGCTGTGGCTCTGCCTTGTCGACCCGATTGTCTCCGAATAGAAACCTGGCGGGAAACCTGGGCCACTTCCACGTCAGAGAGATCGGTCAACTCTTCATCGGTCGTCCCAAAGATCGAATCATGATAAGGAGATGATATATTCGCTTTCGCTAACTTGACCGGAGGGGCTGAAAGTGGTTGATATGCTTGTAAAGACATAAGGGATGTAATTTTTTCGGGCGCTTCTTGTATATCAAGCGTTTTATGACTTAGTAACGGGGATGTGGGCGGAACTTGTTCAACCTGTCGTGGTTCGGAATTATTGAGATCCCATACTGTCAAAACTCGGTCAGCACCACTAAAGAAGCAGATTGTAGGGACATACGCCGTGCAAGATCCCGAACTTTATCCTAGTTGTGGCGTCAGTTCAGAGTTTTCTATAGAGTGCTACTGGGAGGGTCAGACCTGAGTAGAAGTTTGTACAGTTTTTCGTGTATCATTGTAATCAAGTGCAAGGTGTTCCTCAGCCTTTGAAAGTTTTCTCTTTTGTTCGGCAATTTTCTGATCGAGGTCAGTGCTAGCGATGTGGGGGAAATCGACCTGTACTTACAACACCTCGAATCTTCAAAGATTGTAGGAATCTAGCTACTTGTGTAGTGTCAATATCGAAGGTGGAAGTCACCTGTCCCTCTGATACAGGCGTGATACTTGTTTGACCCACCAATGGTGGAGGGTAGAGGACGATGGTGACGCGAGCTTTCGATTTCGAGGGGGAGGCTACCTTTATACCCCGAATAGAATCATAGAGGGCATGAAATGTTTCAATTTGATCACCCTTAATTGTTCTGTCAGTAAACAGAGACGAATAACACCAATGTGACATACCTCGTCAATGTTAGCAATAAGGCCTAGGTGGTCAACATAAAGCCTTTCGATATCATAGGCCTTGTTTTCCTTCACAAGAAAATTACTCGTTTTGAAAGCTTGAGGACTGACAAAAATATTATCATTTCCATGTCGACAACTGTTGACGGTGAACTTACTAAGTCATATCTATTGTTCCAAGAAGATCGATTATTTGAATAAAAATCGATTCCCAATTGGTCGTCGACACAGTCTCGAAGATATCCGTGGCGGCTGCACTGCAAGAAAACTTTGCAGGATCAAAAACTTCCTGTATAAAATCTACACGAGCTTTGACCCATTCAGGATCGGACTTTGTCGGCAACACTTTAACGAAGAGCTCCAAGAGTGCTTCTATGACCAGAAAATCTGCAGATTATCCGTGAAGTTACGCATTTGGTGCTAGGACCCACGTACTCTTTGTCCTTAACAAAATTGTTCCGATTTGTGAACTAGGATTTGTTAGAAAAGTGAAAGTATATGCACGTATATGCGTACCTTCCAAGAGTTTTCTCGTCGCGCAGTTGAACTTGATTTTCTGGGTGAGAGGTTACTGTCTCGGAAAGCAGTCGGTATAACTTGTGGATGTATTAAAACCATGCTAGGAGAGAGTGCATAGACCTGGCTTACTATATACATCAAATTAGGACCCCTTCCATAATCAGTATTTGAGTCGAAAAAGAAAGTAGACCGCAGAATGGGGTAAAAATTGGTTGCAACAATGGTACGATGTTCATCTAACGGTGTTAGTGGAGGACAACGCGTACAACCTCTGAACCTACTCGACGGGTGGGCTTCGAGAAAATCCTTAGCATGAGTATAAGATAGGGGCCGTATGTGGAAACGTGGGCTTCCTTACCAGTATTCCAGACAGTAACGCAGCCTGAAGAGCTTCCCAGGAGTCTTTGGAATCGTGTTCATCAGAATTGACCACAGGTATTATTTTGGTTTTATGAATATGGGTTAAAACTGCGACTGCATATCGGATGCAAAGGACTGGGAAAATTTGGTATAAAGGCAAAAGGCGCTGCCTGAGGAGGGAGGTCAGGCGTTGGAATGCTGAAGGCCATAGTTTTGAAATATCCTATCATATGCAGTATCAGCATTTACTTGTGATGGGGAAATCAAAGTACTCGCAAGAAGTTTCACAATAGAGTTAAGCTGATCAATGGAGTCCTCGAGCTCAGCCGTCAGCTTCACTTTCCTGGAAGCTGCTTGGATGTTTTTAATGGCGAGGGAGATACTTTGCGATTCGGCCATTATCGGCTTTAGCAGCTCATGAGAGCCGTAAAGAGTGGCAATTATTTCCGCGACTTAGAGGCCCGCCTTGAAGAGTGCGTTTCAGTGTCGTTATCAAGGTGGGTTGCTGCAAGAGAACCAGCCGGTAGAAAGCGGTAGAACCCCCAGGCCGAAGTCTTGGTCCAAATGTGACAAAGCGTCACGGGGTCATGTGCACGTTACTTTCGTGAAATGGACCCTAGGGCCTAGCTCAGCTGTCACAACTTGCAATTGTTTCTTAATTTCTCAAATTCTTCCTCCTTCCCTGCAGTTTCTTATGTCTGCACACAAAAAGACATTTAAGGGAGCCCCATAGGACTGCTCCCTCAATATATGTTCCACGTTCCTATTTGAAGTCGCTATACTTAGAAGTAGTATCCAGAGGGTTGTTTTTTTACAGCCTCCAACACCCTAGAGCTTTTTTAGAGCTTTTCGGATAATCCTACCACTCCTCTCAGCTGCCTCTCTCTCTCGGATACTGCCCCGTTGTCAGCTTACTTTAGACGTAAGCAGAGTATACTCAGACTCAAGCAACAGATCTTATACTACTATGTAATGTGTTAAGCACTGTCCTCAACTCAAACAAGGCCGAAGTTATCACAAAATGAGACATTATTGGAAACCATCTGCTCACCTTTCACAGTCATCTCTCCATAGTAAGTATCCAACTAACAACTCGTAACAAGCACTGCGTGCTCCACCATCGACTTGTTCTTAGTACTAGTAAAATTCTCACTTGACAACGAGGTTCGACACCTGTTCAGCAGCTCCTTCCCACTCGACCCTAATTTTCGCTGTGCTACTGCTTGCTCCAACAACAGATTCCTCTAAGACATTGAGACTATCGATCACCACGACTGTCCATATGCTTCGTATCTATAATCTTATGGATGGCTTTCGTATGTCCCTGTTTTCTCCTGCACGTTTTGGGCGATAACAACACTGGCCTATGTGACGGGGGCAGAGCGGAACGATTCCTAGTCTTGTTGGCGAGTATTATTCTACACAGACGTGGGAATGTGATGTCAGGGTGGTGTGATGGGTCTCTAACACTTATATATGGTAGTTCCGGACTCCTTCAGACTCCTTACACGACCTTTACGAACTAACGTAGGCTTTAAGATGGCCGGAGCAATTGGGACTGGGACAGTGAAAACGTCACTCACATCCCTTCTTCCCATCATTAGGGTGAGCCACTTAGAAATACATCACTTAGTAAAGCTGACCATCGTACAACTCCAACAGCCTACACAGATCAAACGAAGACATCTACGAAAGGTTGAACATATCCATCTCGGTATCTGACTTTGCTTTAAAACTTCTTGTGCAACAGTACTCTTGGTTACCAGACGTGTTCCGAGTGAAAGGAAGTGTGCGTAATATCATTCTCGGAGTGATTGGTACTCATTCGATCCATATGCTGTCCTACTCCCAGATTATAAGCCGTATCGTCGGCCCAGTTCTTACGGTCACCATATTTGCTTCTCTCATCGCATATGCCAAAGACCTGGGGTATAAAATGGTGCAAACGAACAGCATTGTACCACTTCTTTCCGTCGTCGTAAGTGTAGCCAGTCCATCTTAAGAGTCATTTAAATTGGCAATATGTTGCTAGGTTGGCCTTCTGCTAGTATTTCGGTCCGTTCAGCCATTAATCCTATAAGTTTCCTGACTGACATTCAAGGAATGATCAGAAATAGGCACGTTTCATTTTACAATCATTCGTCAAGAATGTCAAGACTGATGGTTACTATCACAGTACTTCATACGATCGCTATTGGGAAGGGAGGAAGTCATTTTCAAATCTGACCGCTAACATTCGGAATTTAACGCGTCAGGTTTGGGTCAGTGTTGCACTTCCCCCAACAGACACTCAGCCAGCCTTTGCCAAAGGGAAAACTCCTACATCCGAAATTACCGTTGCTCAGCTCCGGCGAAGGAAAATTGAGGCGTTAAAACTTTGCCTTTCTTTTGTATTCGCAGTTAAACACTACCTTCGCGGAGAAGATGGTATCAAATATGATGATTTCAACGGCGTCCTTCCCGATTGGTTCGCCCGCTATGACGAAGTTGGCTACAATGTTCAGCATAATTCACCTAAATCATACTCAGCAACGCGCTCTAACTCCACCGAGCGAAGCGGGACAACGACGCCAGAAAATGGCGCGAAACCTGACGCTACCAAACGGGTTCGGGCCAAACGGAGCAAACAACAATTGTCTGGAATGGCTACTCCCTTGTTAGGTAGCACTCATAGGACCGTCGAATTCCACGCCTATGCCGACGAGGCATCACTGCCTCTTCCTCTTGTGTAGGTTTCAAAATCATCTCCAAACTCTGCTATTTAATAGTCCATCAACAGCATCGCTGCTGAGCTTACTCGTCTTCTATTCAATTTCAGAAAAGAAGGCTTCCTGGAGACCGTTGGCCCTGCTGGTAAGTTCACTTTGATTATCCTGTATCGAGTTACCCACCGTAGCTCACAGGAACAAATGCCATGATTCAATTGTGAGCCGACTGCTATTCTGAGACAAATCGCAAACTTCGAATTAAACCGCCTTCTAGAATTTCGACCATGGTGGATCAGCTTACTGCGATGGAACGTGTTGCCAATACCCCCATACCTATATCTTGTACGTGTCAGTTCTGGCAACTACTTGGACCCTGAGTTAATGACTGTATCAGACGGGATTCACCTCAAGCAATGCGTAACACTCTATTTATTCGCTCTTCCATTGACTCTTGTCAATGACTTGGGGTGGGCTACCGTCCCAATCGTGACAGTCGTAGCTTTTACTTTTATGGGTATTGAAGGCATAGCCGACGAGATCGAGATGCCCTTCGGTGCGTTTTCTTTTGGCACTAAAGTTGATTCAAAATCTAAAACCTCGTAGGAACCGACGAACGTGATCTTCCCATTGGTGCGTTTTACCCTCCCTTCCATACGTAACCCAAACTATATGAGTTTCCTAGACCGATACTGCCAGGACCTAAAGGAGGAAATTCGGTGCGTGCTTAACTTTTGTGTTGTACACGGCTGTTGACAACAAGCTTTAGCTATATGATTGAAAGGATGCCTGAAGGTGGGCAAGGACTACATGGCTATGATGATGGGGAGGGTGATGATTGAAAGGTGAACAAATTTCGAATGACATGATGTATATTTTGAAGGGTTTTATGACTGAATACGACCATTTGCCAAACGGAGAATCAATTATAAACGAGATAGGTTAAGAACACGATTATAATCATTGGAACTCTGGAGTACAGAACTGCCCAGGTCCATAAGGCTGGGGAGAGTTAAATATCGAATACATCGAAAATATTATGACTTACTGTTCCTGTCAAATTTGTCAAACCCGCTGAGTTTTCGCTAGTACGACGTCCACTCTGAGGCCCAGGCTTGGGCTTCTGGCCCTTTGAAAATGCGTCCAGTACCTTTTTCGTGGTGGCAGGAGTCAAGTCCTCCTGTTCAAAATATAAATGCAAGCTCAGTTAAAGGAAAACTTAACGCAACGCACGTAGAAGTCATCTCCAACAACGATCATTGGTGCGTTGCTACAAGCGCCTTGACATTCTACTTCCAGAACTGTGAACTTCCCATCCTTTGATGTCTGACCAGGCTTGATTCCTCCAGCATGTTCGAGGCAAGCGTTCAGAATTTCCGTAGAACCTCGCAGCATGCAAGGGGTAGTAGTGCATACTTGGACGAAGTGCTGGCCAATTGGTTCTCTGTGAAGACTGATGAGAAGTGGATCTTTTGAGTGCTTCGTCTGCCTATTACCTATTAAACATCGTGTAGAATGTCGCGACTTCATAAACCCGCATGGGAGGCATCTCAAGAAGTTTAGCCACATAGTTCATAACGCTGATGCTTGTCCATCCCTTGTTTTGCCGCTGTCCTAGGTCAAGCAAAGGAATAACGGCTGCCTTCTTATATTGTGGTGGGTAATGGGAGATAATCTCCTTCGCGCGGTTCATGTTCTCAGCGTCGAATTCGAATGAAATCTAAAATAATTGCTTGGGAAAGTGAAGTATCTCTTGAATGACCGACGAACCTTTGGGTTGTTGTACGTGGTATCACGATGCTGTTCGTTCGTTTAAAATCAGGAAAGAGTGAAGACGGCTTGAACGTGATTACAGACCACAAAGAGCGCATCTGACTTTCTCTGTGCGGTGGTGGATATAGGTCGACTTGCTGTAAATATATGAGCTGGCAAACGTCTGGGAAGTCTAGCCAGCATCTTGGTCCAAGTCCTCCCAACGCTGAGTATCGAGAAAGTCCGGAATGGTGATTAGTCACGTGGCAGCAACCAATTGTCACTTGATTGAGTCGGTTTTCCTGAGCTAGAGATTTTCGACTTTCTCTTCCTCATGTTTTCGTACTGGCACGAAACCTGGACACCCAGAATCAAGTGGTTTTATTAGCAGATTCCGCAAATCAAAGTTTCATTTTAGCAAGTCTACATATGGTGTGTGTGATGTTGGTGATATTCCTGGTGGAAAATCTGTAACGTTATGGAGAGGCGTCTTCGCCTTTCCTGGCCGACTCCGGGACCACGTTAATTCATATCTCGCCATTTTTTTTTAGCTATACTAGTTCGATATCGCTCCTTGCCAGAGATACCGTCAAGTAAGCAAGCCCTCCACACAGCCATAGTAGCACAAACCCGAAACACTCTCTAGCACTCCCGGCAAGAAGAACAGGCGATAGACACATCGTTACTACTATCTCAGCCCGTAGCATGCTTAAAGGAGCCCTGTATGTGTCCGATTACTATGCACTATCAACACCCTTCCCGTTCGCATTGCTAGTACCTCCAAGCAGAGTCCTAGCGTTTTTCTGGTCCGTAATATAGCCACTCGTAATACTGATACGTCACCCCTCTGACTCAGGTATCAGCATATAATCATCCTGTTCCACACCCGTTCTGCCCGTGAGCGGCCGAGCTCTTCGCTTGTTTCGAAGGAATCGGTGCCGTTTTCAGGGGTTCTTTTTTATTCCGACCGTACGCATAATGTACCTTTCATTCTCGCGGCGGGAAGAATAACCGGGAATCGAAGCCTGAAGCAGTAAAATCAGCCTTGCCCAATGGTTTAAATACTTCGAGGTTGTTCGGTGTCAATGCACAATATAGCCATGACCATATCCTTGCCTGACGTCAAACCAATAATCTCAAGCCTGTCACCAGAACTGTCAACCTTGCTAAAAAAGCAGGCTGATAGTCTTCTCAACTATCTCATTCACACAAACTTCGAGACCATCTACTTTCGCGAAGCACCCCTACTCTCGGAATTGCGTACAGCCATCCAGAGAATCAATCTCACGCGGGAAGATGCGCGCAAAAGGGGAAATATCTCACCACAACTCAGCGTGCACGAAGCCTTCGTTACATCAGTTCCATTATCTTCTTACGAGGATTACCGCCCTTTTGTGGATCGCTTTTTAAAGTCCCCAAGGCTCCTTTCCGATGTATCGAATATACTTGCACCTGGAATCCCCGCCTACGTAGTTTCATCATCGGGCACTTCTGCGGGAGCGGGTCCGGCCAAGTTCTTCCTCAAATACAAGCATCCACTTTCCACCTCGCCGTACGGCTTAAGTGCGATGAAGTACATGATTCCAAAGGATCTTGAAGGAGGGACATTTTGCGCTATCTATAACCTAAGGCACTCCGACGTTTTGGATGTCGTACAGAAGAATAGTACTGGAAACGAGGTAGTGAGTAGAGTCCCTATCTCCTTCGCAAGCAGTGCAATGGTCAGAATGTCCCGTGGTTGGAACATCGATCAGGACCCATCTCTAATAAGGACTAAAGGCATGTTTAATTTTCTCTGCCAAGCTCACTCGCTCACTCATTGCACCTTAGTTCCAAACACCACTTCGCCACTTGCCATTTGTTTCATACATTCGTACCAATCAGCGCTCCTGATGCATGGGCTATTTGCACTTGCGGACAACTCGCTTCAAATGATCTCCACCATTTTCAGCACCACTTTTGTTGACTTGATGCGCGTACTCGAGGAAAACTGGGATGCAATGGTACAGGCGATTGACAACGGTGTAGTCCCTAAACTTGATGGTGTTGAAGATGTGTATGATTATATTCAGGTATTATTTAATTATTTTCGGTGAGAACCCCAGTGTTCATGCTGATAATAAATATGACAGAGCCACCTTGTTCCCAATCCACATCGGGCCGCCCAACTGAGGGCGATAGGGAATGATACAACCTCACCTGGGTGGGCAAAACGCCTCTGGCCTGATTTAACCCGTATTCTAGCCATAGGTAGTGGCACATTTTCTAGGGTGGTACCACAGGTATAATAAAGCTTTTTACTCGGGCCGATCTTTTTTTCTTTACTCACCAATTGTTCAGGCCTGCCACTATATTGGGAAGGCAGTCAGTCTACAAAGTCCTGGTCTGGCAAGTAGTGAAGGGTGGATCGCAACTTCGTATGACCCTACGCGAGATCTTAATCTCTACAGCACCTCTGCGGACGACCTTTTGGAATACCTTGATGTTTCTGCCCCCGACGATGCAGCGAACTTGAAGCAGACAGTACGTTGACCTCTGCCCCCTGTGTGACTCCTGCCTGATTAAATACAACAGTGGGAGGTTGAAGTCGGAAAGACTTATGAAATAGTCTTGACCACGAGAGACGGCTTTTGGCGATATCGACTTGGCGACGTAGTTGAAGTCGCTGGGTTCAACCCTGTTGACGGGCAACCCCTTATACGATACATGTCAAGAAGAAAGTGGGTGCTATCATATTTCGAAGCTAGCTGTGGTGCCCAAGCGATTTCTACAGCGTAATCATGCGAGCCTCAGGAGAATTCGTTGCGGAGAAGGAGTTAATGGACGCCGTTCAATCACTGGGCGACATTATTGGGGACATTGCTGAATACACTGTCGTTGTCGATGACCGCCAACCGTCCCGAGCTTACGGGTTCCTGATAGAACTGAAAGGGCAAATAGGTCTGTTGAAATAATTCACGTTCTGCTCCTTTCATAACATGCTATCCACAATGATAGGCGCCAAGTCAATCTCGGCCATGTCCCGCCTGGACGATTTTTTGCAGTCCACTAACACAACATATGCCCATTTCAGGTCTTCGGGACATCTTGGCGTACCCACCATACGTCTCCTCTCACTTGGGACTTACAGTGACTATCGAGAGTGGAAAGCTCGGGGCAACGTGATAGGCAGTGGCCAGATCAAGGTACCCACAGTAACGACAGATGGAGAGGCAATCGAGTGGCTTATGGCTAGGGTTATTGGAGAAATTTCGCCGTGACTGGTGTTATGATATCTACATCTGTTATCTTAGCATCCGAGCATTTCACCGATGTTATTCTGCGTATATTTAAATCCTCCGATACCAGGCGAAAGGAGAGTGATGGTTTGCCAGTCCCGTGAATCATCATCTTGGATAAGGTACTACTGGTACGTATGTATAAGTAGATCCTTAGCAGATGATCATTCTCTAAGCCCTGGTTCGATCCAGACAGCCTTGGGACGTGCGATATAAGAAAAGTTCTTCAGAAGCATGTTCGTGGGCCACGCTTACCGTCATTGTGATACTCTCTTCACCGTCCTTTTCGACAGTCCGCTGTGCCGTCCCACTCTGAACGCTAGGACTGCTCACAAACCTTGTAAGGTTCTCTAGCTTCGTAACATCAATGCCATACTGTTTGGCCAGTCTCTCCACGTCTTGCGAAGATCTCACAGCCTTCCGTTTGTCTAAGAGCGCACTCAGAGATGCTGCATGGAGACGATTGTGCACAGGTATTGGAGATGTTGCCTCATGCTCGGATTCAGTACGGGACCTGAATAGTTGCTTCGTTTCTGCGGTGCCCTAATTTTAGAAAAGGCTGTTCAGTTAATGGAATTCTTCCCAGGAATCAAGTAGGCATACCGGACGAATTGTCTGCATATGATGATCCACACGTACAGGGCCTAAGCGATTGAGGTTTGCTAGAAAATCTGGGTCCTGGGCATCCCTTTCCACCTCTAGTCGTATTCTCGTGACGTGACAAGCTGAACACACATTGAAGGATAGCTACCTCGAGTTCTGGTTTCACTAGCCCGTTGGTCATGTGGCTGGGATCGCGGTTCAGGTGTGCGTGGTGTACGCGCACCAGCCCAGGGAGTAGTCTCAAGGCGTTTTGGGAGTTTGCGTCCCACTTTGGACGCTGCACCACCCATCGTTGCACTCACAGTTTCAAGTCAAACAACTTTTTCTTACGTCATTTGCAAGCCAATAAGGGACATCAGTACAATATCAATACTAGGTAGTAGCTTTTATCTGCTAAAAATCGTCACAAATGCAACTCGTAGTTGTCTATATATAATTTCGAAACCGACTTTGGCGGTCGTCCTTTGTTATACAGTATAAGTAGAACGAGGAGGAAGAGTAAATATCAGGACTGGAAAATAATAAGCCATGTCAATACCGCCAAACTGCGACGGTATTGGCCTCGATTTTTGGTTCAAAGGAATGTGAGAGGCATGTACAACGCGTTGTAGGAGGATATGGGTATAAGGGTCGGGGAGGACTATGATCCAAATAATAAACCAAGCGCCAGGGACATTCAATTCTGAAGATGAAGGAGAGCAGCTAAGCAAGGAACGTGTTGCATAGCACGAGTAAGGAAGTGGAAGGAACGCAAGTCGTGACGGTCGTATTGGGCATTTAGGCGTGGAAGGCCCCCATGTTCTGGGGATTTGGTTGGTACGGTGAATACATGTATTGTTGGTAGACATGAGGCGGCACGGATTGTACCGACTGGGGAGCCATGGCCCCATAGGAAGGCTGTCCCATCCCACCTAGTTGCATGGAACCGGCTTGAGAGATGCCAGGTGATTGGTTTCCGTACGAATTTGTGGGAGTCAGCGAACCATTGGAAGGTGACATTCCTGGTGGGGGACGGCGAATACCAGCTGATCGAGGAGCATTGACATCAGGCGAACGTAGTGCGAAAGGATTAAAGGGATCAGACGACGGGGAAAAGGCCGATGTAACAGGTACATTGCGCCTCGGTGGTGGGGGGTTATTATACACAGGGTCCATTTGAAGCGGGGCTTGGGGATGTCCAGCTTGAGGGTTCTGGCCACCCATCTGAAGGGCTGCCATCATGGAAGCCAAGCCTTGGTCGTTGGATGGGTATCCTGATGGCAAACCAGGCATCCCAAACGACTGAGGAGTTTTAGGCTTGCTACCAGGAGGGACATTGGTGTAGGTGGGCTGGAAATTAGGGACGGGTAATCCAACTTCTTCGATCAGGCGACGATAAGCCTGGGTGGCAATGACCTTCAACTCAATAAGAACACGTTTCGTTGCCTCAATGTAATCGTTTTTGGCTACGGGGTCGATGAAGGGGCTGGTCAAGATTTTGTGGACGACTGCAACACCGTTGACTTGATCGCCAAGGACGTCTGTCAAAACATGGTCACCGGGAGAGGAGAAAAGTGCTTCGACGATTTGATGTGAAGCTTCTGGCTCGATCTTCTGGTTGACAATCCTAAGGACAGTGAGGGACGCCAACTTGTGAGTGCATAGATGAGAAAGGTGGGGTGTGAAACGCGGAGCGAGTAAATTGTATCGTGACGGGAAGCCAGAAGTATCCAAGAGCCAGGTTAGTAAGAGTGCGCCGTTGGGGTTAGTCGCCAATGGAATCGAATTGAGTATAACCGCTGTGGCAATGCGACGTTGCTGGCTGAGGGTGATATGCTGGCTTTCAAGGCAAGCCCTCATGCTGCGCGCTCCAAAACGGCCCTGCGCAACTTCCCACATTCGATCCACGATGGCATCGAAGATGAAATCATTTGCGGGGGCACCAAACCTAAGGCAACATCTGACAAGGGGAAATTGAGTTTCAATGGAGCTGCACAAACGCAAAATAAACATACTGGACAACATAGTTGCCGAACTGATCTAGAAGTAGAGGAGGGGCGTAAGCTCTGAGGTTCTGAGCAATCAAGGATACCTCCTCCTGGCTGGTCACGCATTCAATGATCTTCTGCGCAGCCCATGTCCCGTTTTTATGTATGCCGATCATAGCGAGATGAGGGGTGATACGTTCGAGCATCATGAACCTGGGCCCAGGTGAACACTTCTCAAAAAGTTTCTGAACCACCTATACGGAAAATTGATATGAATCTAGTGATGCGAATGTATGAACGTACTGTATTTCCTAGCCAGTCGGAAGCCAGGTCTACGATCTCACCGTCAAGGAAGTCTGCAGCAACCTGGTCGACTTCATCAACAGTCATAGTCCCCGAATCCAAGCGTTTGCGAAGCTCGCGCAGCTTTGAGGCATCCCACCGCCTGTTGTGAGGCCGCTCAGAGACCAGAGGAATGGTGGTATAATACATCGTAGGAGGCCGAAAGTCTATTCTAATGTCAGATCGTCATCCTTGGAGACATAATGAAACATTATATACCAGCAAGGGCCTGGATGTCTGGCTCAGCGTCAGTCGCCCCAACACTGAGTTCCCTCATAATCATTTGCTGCTCGGTGACCGAGGGCGCCCAGCCTGGAGGTTTAGCTAGACCGTCATTGAGATACGATGCCGTGTGTGCCCCTGAGCCGATCATACTGAGAAGAAGATTGGACCTATAGTTCTCGACAGCGCCACCCAAGACTTGTTGGTCAGCTGGAATAGTCGAAGCACCCTTCACAGAGCGTAGTGCGTGTATGGTGGCCCCAACACTGAGATCGCCCACTCCTTGAACCACGATATTCGGGTTCTCCTCAGTACCCCCATTTCCTTCTTGTCCATTTTTCACTGGGACCTTGGCAAATCCGATACGAATGGCCCCAACGTCGCTTCCAAGTACATCCCGACCATTGAGGGCTTTTCTGGCTCTGACAGCGTCATCCAAACGTTCGAAATTGACTAGAAACATATCGTCAACTGTTCATCAAGTCCTGACAAAATGTAAATCTTTAACATACTGAATCCACAGTTCTTGTGTGTCAACACTCTAGCGGATTCAATTGGTCCGTAAGGACTGAACACACTTAAAATAGTAGCAGGTGTAGTCGTGGATGGGATCGAACCAATCCAGAGGGCTCGGGTTGGAGTCGATTGTAGTTGAGCATCAATCGAGTTTATGCCAGTTGGTGTGCCAGCAGTCTTACCGACAGCAGCCCCGGGAGAAGCTGGGCCAGGACTGGTAGGTGTTCCTTTGGCAGGAGCTACAGGGGCACTGTCTGCTTTGCCAAATCCAATACGTACAGTTTGGCCATTTGGCATTCCTATGTCTCCTCCAAGCCGGTTTAGAACATCTTCCTTAGCACGAACAGCGTCTGCCTGGTCGACAAAGTTAACAAAACCACATTCCTTGCAACAAAAGAAAATTATATATTAGTAGAGCACATTTAGAAGTGACAGTCATCTCACCTTCTCTGGCAGAAGCCTCAGGCTCTCGATAGCACCATAAGGGGCAAACACGTGTATGAGTTGTTCGCTTGTAACAGCGCTATCAAGATTTCCAATCCACAAAGAGCGCGTGGGAGCCTGCGTCTGAGAAGAAGGCCCTTCAGACTTGGGTGACAGAGAGCGATTCTGGGAAGAGGGAGCAATTAAATATGCCGATGCGCCTCGTCCTGGGGTAATGGTATCTCCACCAGGGAAATGGACGGTAGGAGAGGCACCAGATCTCGCTGTCGAAGCCATAGACTTCAAAATACTAGCTGGTCCGCTGATGTTATTACTAACCCCACCAAGACCGGAGTTCTGGAGGGACATCTCATTAATGAACGGATGGGTGTCTGCAGCAGTGGTAGCACGGCGCTGCATTGAGCGAATGGGATCGTCGAGGTTACCAACGGAGGTGGCTCTGGGTCTAGCCGCCAAATGATCGGTTGGCTTGAATCCTTTGGCCATATAAGCAGAAGAGGCATAACCACCTTCAAGGTTGGACGCTTCGTAGGAATTCATGCGTTGGGGGGTGTAAATCGGAGAGTCGTAATTATCAAAATATTCCTCCTCCTCCTCAGCAGCGGGAGTAGCAAGTAGGGATCCACCGACAGAAGGCCGGCTGCGGTAAGGATTAGAGACCGTATTGGCGCGTATCCGGGACGGGTGTCCAGCGAGGTTCCCTGCAATGGCAGCCTGAGCCTGATTGCGCAACTCTGTTATGGTCGCAGCAGGAGGGGGACGATAATCGTCCAAACCCAGATAATCAAGGGTATGGACGTCAAAGTCATCTGCGCCAGAGTCTGCAGACGTGACGGAACGTAATTCGTCCAGAATGGGAAAACCGTTCCCACTCCCGTTGGTTGAGGATAGCCACGAAGAAGAAAAAATGGATGGGCCAAAAGCATTGGATAGGCCACCCGTGGGTAGAGTGAGTGATCCTGACCTGAGCCGGCTATTGCGTTCTGTCGTCACTGGGGGAGCAGCGGTTGATGCCACCGATGTAGCGTGACGCAGGATTGGCCTAGGGGGTGCCGCAATAGGACCAGCGAGTGGCCCAGGAGCTGGTCGCTGGATCTGTTCGGTCAAGGAATCAGTCGACGCTGGGGTGCTGCCTAATGTGCTTGAAGCAGCCGCGAAACGCTGTGCGGCAAGTTGAACATTGGAAGGTAGGGTCCCAGCCCTTGCCCTCCGAAACCCGGGAGGGTAATTAGTGGGAGGCAGAGTAGCGCCATCCGCAGGAGTCATGACAGAGGGTGATTGATCATTAGGTGGGGAACCGCCTGAAGCTCGGGCGCGCAGCGCTGGGGGCAGGTATCTGCCTCCCGACCGTTCTTCGGCTTCCCGTGCTCTGCAAAACACATCAGCCGCTGATGTTGATCTAGAATGTTTATCTCACCTTTTAGCAAACGCAGCCGATGGTGCAGGGGGAGGCGTTTTCCCAGGCGGCGGAGCCCGAGAATAGGAGCCATTGTTGTCAGAGGCCGATAATGACATTATAGAGGGTTTTGAATGAAACGATTAGGGATTACGAAAGTGAAGGGGAGACACTTGTCCGTCCGAACTCGAAGACCGTGAAGGATGGGGCTAATTAAGTCGAGAAAAGGATCGTCCAAAGAAAAGCGACTTGGACGAAAATTTTGTCGTAATGATGCCTCCGGATCAGGACGTTCGATAGGAGAGCCAACTTTTGAGGGCGAAGACAGACAAGAGTTGCCCACAACTACTATGGTAGAGGTTCCGCCAGAAAATACTAAGTAATAGTGAACGGGGTGAGGATGAGGGAACTGTCGACGAATCTTTGCTCGCTGGCTTGATCTTCCCACGCCTCAGTCCTTCCTTCTCCCATGCCCGTCGGCGGAATCTTCGGTGGATTTCCTCATCACTCCAATCTGAATCTGTCACAAGTCTACCAGCTCAAAACGCCATTATATGTTAACTGTTGAAGCTTGACTGGCCCAGACGCGGTACAAAGCGAAGAGAACAACACTTGTTGCAGCATGTTTCCCGAAAAAACTCTTACTTTCACATTCACAATGGACCGGAGTAGTACGGGCGCGTATGGCTGCAAAATAGCATCACAAGACCAGGAGGGGAGCGTGCGAGTTAGAATCACATTTACATAACAACTTGTTCCAAAACACAGTCTTTTAGCCCCCTGACCCCGCTTTCAGAGGGGTTTCAAAGAAGCAAAGGCATGCTTTTTGCCAGCCCAAAAAGCTCTTCTTGCTACTCAGTTCTGGCCACACGGACGCAATGACATGCCAATCAACCTGATCTTCTAGTTGATTTGATCGTCAATGTTTGTCGTGCATGATCAAATGGACGGTATCACTGGCAGCACTTTTCAAGCTTTCAAACTTCATCTGTGTGGAGTATTCAGTCATCGGTGACCTGGGGCATATTGATTGTGGCTCACCTTGTATTAAAGCTTGAATTGATTCAAGTTCTGGACATGAAGGCCCTTGGAGAACTGTGTCACCTATGAGGGCCGTGTTTAAGGGGGATCTGCGCCCAACTGATGAACTATTTCAATGTAAATATCGAGGCGGTTTGCCACCTTTAGGAGAGAACTGATGAGGGATGCTCCTAGAGTAACGTATTCGTAGACAGGCTGCTTGACAGGCTGACATGTCAAGAATTTCGTACGGGAAGAGGTAGAAGCGCCCACTCACAACTTATAAGGGGTTAGGGCCTCAAGTGTCCTATACTTTTGCAAATTTGAAAAGAAGTGCTGCCGTGAAATCCAGTATGACGTTCAAGCCTCCTATATTGGGCTGGAGTCGTGGATGCCAGAGGCCACTGGCAAGCAGCTTCAAATCACAGAAGACCCAACTTGGGTGTAAGAAGCATCAGAATGCCTGTGTGCCGCGAGTAGGTGGGTATTCACCTCAAAAACTAGAAGGTTCTTGGTCATGTTACCACACCTTTATCAAAGAACAGAATAAAGGTCGCCTTGGAAGGACCAAAAGCTATTTGCGTGCAAGGGCCTTGGAAGCAAACAATCCCTGCCACACCCAAAGTCCGTTGAAGTCCGCTAAATTAGACTAAATCTCGATCACATTCCAAAAGACCCAATCACTCAAAAGCAACGTGCACTCTTCATATCAGCGTTTCAAAAAGCGCATGAATTAACAGCCACTACAGTGAAGAAAAGATAACTAATAGTGCTGATGCTGAGTGGAGTTTCAAATTTTGTATGGTAGTAGTACTATAAGGATAATTGTGTTATGGGGATTGGGGTACGTGCGGCATAACATGACAACGGGCCTAGAATATCAAATACACATGGGGAGGGGCAGGGGCACCAGGTGGACCCGTTTTAGGAAAGGGGAAAGATCATTATGGGAGAATGAAAGGGGGTATTGAGGACATATGTGATATCAAGGCAGAGACAAGGGGCCATCGCAACCACGACTAGATGCCAATTTGATCTGTGTGGGGTGGTAACAACTGGCACTGGCACTGTGCAACAAAATTTTTAAAAAAAGTCATGGCCAAATGACAGAATGAAGTGGTTTTGAAGTCAATGAAAGATCATTAGAAGTTGGAAGAAGCGTTGAGAATGCTAATGACGAAAAGGAGTCTCAACTAACGCTCCTGTTGAAATACCGTCAAACAAAAAACGAGCTCGCTCGCGTTGAAGGGCATTGACGGTTTGAAGAACTGGAGAAGAAAATGATCGAAAGGAATTGGTTTAGGTTTAATGAATGAAGTGGGGGGAATGACACTATATCTGATACAAATCTAGTAGTAAGGAGTACTTCAAAAACTTTGAATATTAATCATCAAACAAAAAGTGGCACGGCTCGTCTCTCGAAATGGAGAGTAAGCGCGGGTCACGAGCATAGTAGCGGGGGGCAGAGCAGGGGTAACGAAGAAGGGCAAAGAAGAGAAAGAAGGGATGGTCTACAAACTCAAGACAGAGAGTTCCTCGATCCTCCCTTCCGGGCGGCGCGTGTCCGTGTTTGTTGCGTTTGCGCAGCCATAGCATCCGCAACTCGTTTCGAGCGACGCAGCGGCGGATCTGGAGGCAAGTCAGACTCCATCGGTATGGCCCCATGCCCTGGCTGTGGTAGTGGTAGCGACGGCAGGATGTCCCTATATATTACCCCGGGCATCGCTACAGTAGCGGAGGCCAGACTGGTCTTCTGCTCCTCAATCATAGGTGACGAGGGCGGCGAGTTCTCCTTGTCCCAGTCTGGAATATCACACAGAGTGCGGAAAATCTCCTGCTCAGTAGCACTCAGTGGTAGGTCTACGTTTTCCTCGGTGTTGCGGCCAAGGGAGGACATTGACAAAGAGAGTGCAAATGCCTGATGTGAAGAGGCATGTTCTTCCGGTGATGTACTCCGCGTCTGACTCTGCTGAGATGACTGCATTTCCGCCGCTGAGCCACACAACTGCGTTGCCTGTAACGTCGACCCAAAGTGTGGGCCGAAATGCCCAATCATACGCCCCTGGGTGCTGGAACGGTGAAAGTCCTGCAGTGCCGAGGGGAAGCGCTCGAACAGTGTGTCAGAGAGGAAGGTGTTGAGCGGGGCACTCTGGTGGGATGGTGAGGAAAAGTGGTCGCGTACATAGGCTTGGGCAACAGAGAGGGGTACCCAAGTACCAGATACAGTAGCAGATCCCTTTGTGACGATGATGGCATTAGGAATAGAACTAAGATTGGGCCACTGTGCGCCAGAACAGGCCACAATGGGAGAAAGGTTCACAAAGTCGGTGTCTATGCGGCGAAGGAGTTGGAAGGGACCGAGCATCATTTGATAGACTGATATTCCTGTTTCAACAAGTTAGTTGGAATGATAGGTAGTAATTGAAAAAGAGATTCGTACCCTCGATCTGGGTTGCACTTATGGCGGGAGTGCAAGGCTTGCATGTGTGCACGACAACAACCTCGGAAGCGGGATTCCCTCGAGTTTCGTGAGGGGAGATGCATGTTGGTGCTATAACAAGTGAAGAAGGGGCTACAGTAGGAGAGTTCATGGACATGGACTGGATGAGTGCTGCCAAAGAATGGGAAACAGACGGTATGACAAGCTCTGGCTTTGATGATGACACTGTAGATTCGCCATGGGAAGTCATGGGAAGCGAAAAGAAGGACCCGGACGAAGGGCCGGACATGAAAGGCAGGTTCGGGTGGGTCTTGGAGCGCGGGCGTACAGTGGAGTATTGTTTATCGCTGCACTCGGAATACTCTCGTAGACTCTCTGGGCTCGGTGAGTCGGAATACGACAGACCGGGGAGTTGAGATATGGGTGAGAGTGGTGATGATGGCGAAAACGTGCCATGCAAGAAGATGTTGTCGAGATCGACGGGCTCTTCTTTGATATGGGCCGTGAGGTCACCTTCGGCACCAAGCGACCAGTGGTGATGAGGGTCGCTGTAGCTCGACTCCCAAGACCATGGGTCGAGCAGCTCCGTCTTGATGTTGCCTATTGGATCCCCGTCCAATGCACCTGCAGCAGCCTGTGCAATCACCTCCGCGACCTTTGCACCAGCCAGTGAATGATCAAAGTCATCCCATGCTTGCAACATGCCCTGGACATCAGTCGGTTCTTCCTTTACAGAGACCTCTGGTAGCACAACGGGCGCAGAGGGCGACCTTGGTCCAGGGCTCTCCCACACCTCCCCGTCACCTTCACTGTCCAGGTCCGCGTCCCAACCATCGAGGTCATCAAGGGAAGAACGAGGGTCGGATGAGTTTCGACGTGCACCGGTCATGGTGATGTGATAGTCGTCGTCCTCGTCTTCAGAATCTGGGGGAGGGGAGCCGATGCTGTACGGAACCGAAGGAGATCGTCGATAAGGATCGTTATAGGTGACGGGCGAAGAAAAGTACGTATGGGAGTCGGTGGACGGCGTGTAACATGGAATGGAGATGGATTTTCTGGGGTAGGGTGGTAGAGACCATGGTTCTTCCTCCTGGGGCTTGGGTGGGGAAGGCGCTTCGTCATCTTCGGATGATGAGTCGACGGACATGTCATTATCCTCTGATTCATCGTCATCTGATTGAGAATCACTATCTTTAGACAGATCGATGATTCGGTCAGAACTGTTGGTATTGGTGGAAGTAGAACTTGCGCGGGACTGGAGTGGTTTTAGGCGGAGTGTAAGTTTGACCTTTGGAGGTGGATGTTCCTCGTCGTTGTCGGATCCGTGGCCTTTTGCAACACAACCACGAAGTGGCCGCTTCCGCTTCTGACCACAGTGTTCCTGCTGGTCCTTGTCCTTCTTTTTCTCCTTTGGCACGGCGCCATTGAATTTGCCGTCCTCTCCATACTCACATAGTCTGATACCAGCCCTGGCAAAAGGGCACGGCGCGCCTGTAGTCCTGCTCATGTACCAGACCATTGTACCACGTCTAAAATTAGTGACTCGGTTGTCGGGATGGACGGTGCAGTGGGCACCACCGGAGCGGGAGTGAAGGGCGGGAAGGAGATCGTCGTCTGAGGCGGTACCGGAGAGAGTATGGCGGAGGAGGAGGGGCTGGTCTTGCTGAATATCACAGCGTTGCATGTGAGTGCGGATGTATGTAGTAATAGCCTGACTCGCAGCGGACACGCTGTTAGCCGGTGAGTCAGCAAATAACACGGGGACAAGGAAGATTGCATACTTTTGACAGACGAGGCCAAAATTGACAGTCATTTCGGCAAGGTCTTTGATCGTCATAGCACGGTTCTCCTGAAAGGAAAGAAGTCAGACAAAGGACGCGTTGTGGAAGGTGATACGCACAACAGACAAGAAGGAACGACCAATGGCGAGAAAGACCTTGGAATTTGCATCGTCTGGGTGGAGAACGATGCCTGGAGGGGGAAAGATGGGGTAGGCTGGGCGTGGAGCAGACTTTGGACGACGAAGAGGCTGAGCATGGGGATCTGGGGACTGGCGCAGACGTAGAGAGGGGCGAATCTGGATGTTCTGGCGGATGCGGGTGGCATAGGAGTGGGACGAGCTAGAGGCCGCTGGGCTGTCCATGCATGTAGTCGGGGAGAAAGAAAAATCAGGGCAACAAGCGAAGCACAACTTGTTACTTCCGTTTACGCAGTCCTGGGGCCCCCTGACACCTCTCTCCCTTATCCTTATCGGGCTACTCCCCGGGGTCCTACCCCTCTGCAGATTGCCGACCCTAGATCTGTCTTCGATCTCATCAATAACCCATCATTCTCCAGTTTACACAACAGCCCAAACGGCCCGTCTTATGCATCCAATTGTGATCGGCGCTGACACCACACTCCATAGCTCTCCACTCAAATAATGATAGGTCTAAAAGTACAACAGGAATACAGTAGTAATAGTAATAAAATCGCAAAATCAAGCACTCAAGATACATCATGCAGCCACCTTCAATTGTTAAATTTAGCTAGATCTCACATGCCAGCGCTAAATGTACACATACCTTCTTTGCCCTGGACCCGGGTTTCGTTGCGGTGGCCTTTGAGCGGGGCTTCGCGGCAGTCTATCAATGACATCAGGAAAGATGCTGCCATGCTCAGATACCATATATACATACCTTTGTCGTTGCAGCCTTTGCCTTCGTTGTTGCGGCCTTTGACGGAGCAGCCTTCTTTACAGGTGCTTTCTTGGTGGCAGCCGTCTTTGCTTTGGCAGCCGCAGTCGTACCAGTCACAGCCTGCATAAAACATAACAGTCAAATCGATGACGACAATCTAATCTGCCGAACTAAACGTCACCTTTTTCGTTGCTCCCCGCCTAGCAGCCGTTGTTGTCTTCTTTGTAGTTGTTGTTTTGGCCTTACCGGCCAAGGTCTTCTTCGTGGTAGTAGCTTTCTTTGCGGGGGCCGCGGGCTTGGCCGCAACCGCCTTGGAGGCTGGCTTCTTGGTAGGAGCCGCAGACTTGGTGGTAGTCTTTGTAGCACTCGTCTTAGACACTGGCTTCGAGTTCTACAAAGTAACATGTAAGCTCAAAAATGTTTGTTCAAGGCATAATAAAACCTACCTCTTTGGCGGCACCAGCACTCTTAGTCTTGGGTGCGAGCTTGACTTTACCAGATGGGCCTTTGGGCAAGGAAAAGATACCGCCCTCGGCACCGGTTTTAATAGCACGAGTCAATTGAGATACGTTAGGGCCAGTGGGTTCCAGCTTATATTTCTCCTCGGCGAACTGTATAGACGATGAGTATAAGCGCAGACAAGCCACAAAACATATACCTTCTTGATAGTCGCACGAGATACACCCTGGCGCGCGTCCTCCTTGTTCTCGGAGATGCATTCCTATAATCAATGCAAGCTTAGAAATATGAACAGTGATATTAAAAACGGACATACAGCAATGATGTCTTTCCAGGATGGGTGCGAGCCACTTGCTGTGCGTGGCTTGGAGGGTTTAGCAGCCTTGCTAGTAACGGCCTTAGCCTTGAGTGTAGCCTTAGCCTTCGTAGCGGCGGGCTTCTTGGCGGGCGCGGCCTTGCGCGCTGACTTGGGCTTGGTGGAGGTAGCAGCGTCGCCAACAGCGACGGATTCAGACTTGGGTGCCTCAGAAGACATTGTAGTGGATAGATGGTAACCTAGGGTTGGGACGGTAGGGTACTATAGGGCGGATGGCCGGAAGAGGGGCTAGAGACAAGGATCGTTGAAAAGGTCTGAGATGCGAGTAAAAGTCCGTTATAAACTAACGGCGCGTTATTGTTGACCTGTTATCATGTGACAGGCATATTTATCGGTGGCTGTGCCGCTTTTCTGTTTTGTTGATCGCACTGGCAGTGCGCGCGTTTACTGACGCGTCGGTCACGTGCGACGTGTGAGGGTATTTGACTTGCAACTCTGTCATGAAACTTTTACATCTTCGGCCTACTACTTCAGTAGCAGGTATCATTTCTTCAATTGTATGTTAATCATACATTAGGTGCATACTCACGGTCAGGCTCATTACTGGTCGTATACTCATCACCATATTACATTGAGCGCTTTGAGTCTGATGAGCTGGCCATAGTATTCAACTCGCAATACCTACGAAAACCAACTCCAACTATCGGGTTGAGTCAAACCCGATTGTATTGAAAGTGCTCACACGATACTGGCATGAAAGTGCGACCAGACCATAGTACAACGTGGAAAGCGAAAACAATTAGATTCAAATGCTTGCATAAACTAGCGTAAACGTCTAGACAGCTTTGCTCTTGACCAGTTCTGCGATAACACATTAGTACCGAAGTTACTGAGTAAGGACAGGGAATATTAAAAGGACTTACGTTCAACCTCAGCGACAGCCGCGAGAATGATATCCTTCTGCGTCTTCTCATCCTTGAGGCTGGCGAGCACCTTCTCGACGACCGTCTTGGCAAGATCTGCTTGCTCACTCTCCTTCTGCTGCTGCTCGTAACGCACCCAGCTGTCCAACACGCTCTTCACCTCCGCTGTAACGGCCACCTTTTGTTGCTGCACAAACGTCTCTGATTCGAGTTTTGCAGTCTCCTACAGTAAAAAATGGATGGACAACGTTATGGACACGGAGAAGAATGATGTCCAACCTTGGAGAGGGCAAAGAGGCCTTCCGTGAGGGAAACGACGTCTTTCATCTGTGCAACAGAGTCGATGCGTTCTTGCACAGCCTGAGTGTGCTCAGCACGGGCCCTGTTGAGTGTGTTCCTGATGCGCGCAATATTGGTCTCAGCCCACTCCTTATACGGCTCACGGATGATCTATACGTCCACAACCAAACAACCAATCGCAAGTAAGGCAAAGTAACATAAATCCAGACAGAGTAGGAACGCACCTTGCCGAAGTAGGTGAAGAAGATGATAGAGGCAACAAGGACGATAGACTCCTCGTTGACGACGTAGAGCTCCTGTGAGATGGCGGTGGCGACGAGGCCTGTGCCGAGGATGGCAGAGCCGGTCTTGGTGAGAAGACCTGGTGACGAAGGGAGCTTGTCAATGATCTCGGAGGCGCGCTCGGCCGGAGGTGGAGGACTGGAAGAGGTGGCCATTGCACGGCTAAATGGTTCAGATATTATTCGTTCAGTACACCGATGTTTGAAAAACATTGTTAACAGCCGTACATGGCATGGGTGGGGAGAGTGGCGACAGCTCGAGGGCGGGCTGATGCATGGGAATTGGTTAGTAACGTAAGACACTGCAAAAATAGAGAAAATCAACGGACCCGCTGCTCGCAGGGAGCTGAGTGCGATTCTAGACGCCATCTAGGTGTTTTGTTGTTTTTGAGGAGAAAGGACACAACGACGACGGTCGGATTTCGATGCGTGGGAATTATTTGGCCTCCGAGTTTCCACGATTCCGCAATAGGGCTGCCAATATCTATCTCTACGATCTTTTTACAACTGGTGGGCTTATTGTATGATGATTTCCTAGAAACTACCGCATGAATTGTCCCAAGCACTCAATGCGATCAAGCTTTATTGCGTTCGCTCCAGCGTCCTGCGTCAAGCTTTACCACCAAATATCTCCAATCCGATAACACTAGATCTAGAAGTTGCATCAAGCTCCAAGTTACTCCCCCAAATAGCAGACGAACACTTTCGCCAACAAACTAAGTGCCGCTGAAAGGCATGTACTCTTATTTCGTGTAAATGTTTCACTGCTCTAGCCGCCTTCATCACCAGGAGTTCTTGTTGTACCGAGTTAACACTTGAAAATATGTGAACACTGAAGCGTTGACTAGCCCAGAAGGACAAGCTTTGGGTGCATAATCGCGATATCCTTGTCTCAGTCTAATCTCAAAGACATAGTCATAGATAACCGCGAGTCTGCCATTCCAATTTGCAATCCAGGAGAAGCAGGCTCAGATTCCCTATGTGACAATGTCCTTCTATATATTCAAACTGGCGTACATATTGCGTGCAACAATTTAGAGATTATGACAAGATTTTAAAGGCACCATTGCTCAGCACCTTGGCACGGACACTCGTCGCAACCCACCCCTCTTTATCATCTTCACTTGGGATTGCTACGAAGTCGTCATTACTTAAGAGTTTACCCACAGATGGACCACGAATAAAGAGGGCACCGACAGGGTCAGCACCCGCCTCAACCTTCTCGTCATCGAGCCCTACGAGCTTAGCTTCAATATTGACACTCGGTGGGCCAACACTGGCGACGAGTGAGTCCTTCAGACCGGGGAAGTCTTGCAGGTCGAAAGGGTGAGAGGCAAGGACGGGACCAGGGACCAGTGGATGCGTGAAGCTGTTCACGAGCGGGATGGACAGAGCGATTCGCGCAGGGGTAAGGATTGCTCCGTTAAGCGGGCCTAAGTACAGAAAACTCAGCTCGTCCAGTAAATTGAAGGAGTAGTTGAACAGCCATACCGCCACTAACAACAACGCCTCGCAGGGTACCAGCACCTTCTCCGATAACTTTAGCGCGCGCACCGTCGAAGACAAGGCGATCCCAAAGGCTCTCCTTTGTAATGTAACCCTCGTTGATGCTAGCTTGCTTGTGTCGCCGGGCAAAAGGATACAGGATGAAAGACTCTGATGCGTGCTTGGCGATTGCAGGTACAGTTGTTTCCAGATGGCCAGGTTTGATAAAGAGGATCGTAGGCGATGGAATTGGGTATGCGTTGGAGGACAATGTGTCCACTACATCATGCGCTATGACAGCTACGGAGTACTAAGACCCAAAACTTCGTGAAGCTCGCGATAAGACTTACTTTCTTCAGGATGATAAATCCTAGAACTTGCCAACGTCGCGAAGCTGGTCCCCTCGTAGATGGCAGAGTATGCGACAGATCGGCCAAAAGGGGTGCTCAGGGCGTGCGCAGAAACGATGGTGTCAAGTGGTGTAAGTTTGTGGGACAAAGGAAAAAGTCCACTAGTTGCAGACACTCCCGCGGTTATGTTTTCGTGTGTTAGCTGAACACCCTGGACGTGACCAGTCTCAGTTTCAAAGAAGGAAACGGTAAAGATGTCACTAGAATCTTCAATTGACAAGACGAATGAGTATAAATAAGACTGAGCTGAAATCGCCAAAACTTACTCGGTAGGGGGCTGGCAACCTTTGCAACGCGAACTCCTTCCCTCTCAACGTCTGCAAAATTCAACACCTTGATATTGCTTGCAACAGTGGCCAGATCCTTCGGGGTGGTTTCCCCTACGACAATAATAGTGTGGTTGCTGGTCTTGTCACCATCATATATGAGTTCAAGTATTTGAGGTAGAAGACCGGTGTGAGTTATGATAGCATCCGGTGGGAAAGATTCGAGAACATAAGAAAGCAGTTTAGATGACGATAGCGTATGCGAGAGAATAGAATGGGAGGCCAAAGCAAGGTCGCTGATAATGAATTCTAAAAGAATTCCGTTACTCCCGGTTCCTGCCCCAGGTGAGCAAAGGCGAGCAACGCACCAACACTATCATTCAGCAAAAGTAGTACGTGGGACCTCTGAGGCTTGAGGCCAGCGAGACGAAGAAGTCCAGTTCCGACAGCGGCCACCCGGTCCTGGAGTGTGTGGTTTGTGAGCTGAGGTAGAGCGATCAGAGTTGTATTGGGAAGATGTCAACGAAACTTCATACTCGTGTGGACCAGAGAGTTCGAGCAGCCTCAGCTTCAGACCTCACAAAGTCACCCAGTATGTGTACGTCCTTGTTGGGTCGCAAAGGGAACTGGAATTTAGAATTAGTAGTAGCACGGGGGGTTATTGAAGACACGCAAGCTTACCCTGCCCATGAGGCCCGTTCCGTAGTTTCTGTAAACAGCACTTTCCGTTGGGTTTCGTACCCTTCCTACATCGCTCTGACGTCCGAGGAGAATTGGATGGACGAGCGGCTGAGGCTTGTAGAGGTTGTTCAAGAGAAAGACAGTCGCAGCAATGAGTCCAAGAAGGATGGTAAGGTCGTCGGTGACGAGGTATTCAGCAGCCATCGACGCCATTTTTGCAGGACTTCTCCACGTCGATTGTCTATGCGCCCTTGCTCTCGAAAGATTGAAAGACTTCAAGCAAGAAGTGGTAAGAGTTCAGCGCTGTGAGAAATCTGTATTGCGTAATCAAATTTGATCCCGTTCAAGGCAGCCCTCGGCTACTTCCTTCATCCTCTTCTCTCTACTCACAACACTCGTTATGTTCTGGCTCTCATCTTCTAGTAAATTTTCAGCAGCTCTACCGTCACACTGAAAAGCGGAAAATATTGGCGATTGCCCCCCACGGAGCGATGGTCATCAGTCCCGAATGGCATGTCGCGTTCTGTTGCTTTTTTCTTCTTCTTTACAACCTGTCTGCCTTGAGTCTGCTCTTGTATGTGGCGTAATTCTCGGGCCAGGATGTTCTTGATGCATAATCTCGTTCCCTTTCACTCTAGAACCACTCCGAACACTGTTTGTGGCCCCTTTTCGGTGAATCTGCGTCCGTGCGCCGATGTAATACCACGTGACTTTAAGCAGTGGCATTTGGGGGTCCGGAGCCACAAACGACTCGTTTTCCACCCACCCTTGCCCTACGTCCTTGGTGTATCACAGTCGCCTCTTGCCGCTAACCTGCTGCACTCGTCGCACACTACTTAAATGCCTACCACCGCTAGGAAACCCGCCACCAAGGCCGTCTCCAAGAGCAATGCCGTCGCACACAAGTCTCGTGTTTCCACCCATCCTTCATGGGTGGATATGATCAAGGTTGGTAGCGGCATTCACCCCTGACCCCCATCCATGCCATAACACCTTATCCTACATCCTAGGAATGTATCATAGCACATCCCGACGACGCTCGTGCTGGTGTTTCACGCCCCACGATCAAGAAGGTCCGTGCTCGACGTCTGACTTTGCGTCCCCCTTTTTGATCCTCTTTCGGCGATTAGTTTGTTGAATCTCAGTACCACATCACTGTCGACCACGCCGCCGCTAGTCAGCTCAATCGTGCAATCACCTCCGGCAGCGAGAAGGGCACTTTCTTACTTCCGAAAGGTGAATGGCATATGAACTTACCGTGTCGTATATTCCAACATGGCTATCTTGTGTAGGACCCTCCGGGAAAGTTAAACTTGCTCCCAAGGCTCGTACGGATGCCGCCAAAGAGGTCAGTGGGACTTGATGGTTTTCACAGGTTTTGGATTGACGATACTACCACTATTGTTCATCAGAATGCCAGACCTGTGACTAAGAAACCGGTATCAACCAAGGCTACGATGACTAAAGCTCCAGCAGCCAAAGCCAAAGCTACTACCTCGAAGCTTACAACTGCGAAAAAAGCTGCCCCAACCAAGGCCCTAGTGAAAGCTAAGGCTGCTCCTGCGACAAAGGCCAAACGCCCTACTGTCAAGCCAGCTGCTATCACCGCCGTAAAATCGACTAAGAAGACGGTTACGACGGCAAAGACAGCGGCAGCCAAAAAATCATCAGCGGCCGTGAAGAAAATCACCTCCGTCAAGAAAGGCTCTGTGAAGAAGGTAAGGCTCTACAAAGCACTTGGGCAACCTTCGTTTATATTTAATTCACATAGGCTGTCACTGGTGAGGGAAAGAAGCCAATGAGGAAAGTAAAAGCTACTACCACTACCAAAGCACGGGCAGCTGCACCACCCTCCAAGGCTAAACCCGCTTCCAAAGCCAAACCTGCATCTAAGGCTAAGCCTGCTTCCAAGACTACTGCTGCAAAGAAGCCAGCATCTAAGAAGGTTAGTATATCGTACCTTGTGTTGGGATCTGACTCTAATTGGCATGTGGTTGACATCATAGGCTTAAACATGCAATTGAACATTAACACTATCTATTTTTTCTCGCTGGCTGGGCAGCATTGTACTTGTACGTATCGGCCGGGAAAGCGGGTTATATATTTCGCCGCACAGTTGCTATCGTGCTTCATTCTTATCGTCTGTAATTACTCTGTATGTATGTGTATTTGGACCATGGTGAAACTTTGGTTTGTTATGGGTCGTTCTCAGCGCAACGCACTTGGGGTTAGGTTATCTACGATAATAAATTCCGCATCCGTATAAATGAAGTACATATTAGATAGTCTATATAGAAGGGTATATCGTGTGCCGAATGAATAATCTCAAGGTGCCTGTACTTGGAATACGACGGGTTTAGCGAACACCTTTTCTGCGACGCCGGTCCATATCGCGACCGGGTTGTTGACGCTGGATGGAATTGCATATGAATTCGCGCCATGAGTCGATATAAAAAAAAAGGTAGCACGAACTTATCGAAAGTTAAGGGGAAGTTGATATCGGCGAGATGGTCTTGCCATTCTAAGATACATGCTGAACGTCAAACCTGACAGAACTGAGATATGTAGCGGATATACATACCCTCGGGTTCGTCCTTGTCGTTGATTCCAAAGCCCAGCCTCCATGTGATGCCTTGCACGCTGTTTGTCAGGCTGTCAATTCGCATAGTAAGCCTGGGGATGGTGGGATACGGCAGGCGAATCTCTTACAAATCCGGTGGCGCAAGCTCATGGTCCTTCAGCCCTGTGGACTATATGGCTGCTTGAGTGGAATGTTCCCCAAGTTTGAAAAAGGTACAAACTTTGACTTCAGTGTCTATAGTGGCAAAGTCGGTGGATTGGCCACCGACAACGCCGCAATATTGTTGAGGAACGTCGTTCTTCCCACCAACAACGGCCGTTCTTACGCCGTCACGTTTTGCCATGGTAATCTACCCAAAATACTCAAGTCATGAACAGTGATGCTGAGCAGGACTTACGCTGAACAGCGAACAGGAACTTGCACATCTGTAGGCAGTCGTCAGAGCGACACAGCAGCAGTTACCATATTTTGCATACCTTCCATTTGATATAATGACCACGTCTTGAGGCTTGAACAGCCCATGCACTGGAGGGTCCCAAGAGAAAGGCTGGCATTCCTGACCTAACCTGATGCTAACTTGAACGATGGATCAACTTATGATATGTGACCCTCACCTTTGGCTGAAAGCATCCTCATTGCCGTTGATGACCTTATGCACTGGACGGAACCAGTCACTGGATCTGGAGAACGGCATATGTGAAGCATTGGTCCACTGTGTGGGGTTATAGTACAATAATTGCTTGGGATCACCGCCGTCGGATATCTTTTGAGCGATCAATTGAGCAAGAAGACCAGCGCGGATCGTGGTATCAAGTCCTGCTTGAGGCACGGTTGTTTTGCCAGGACCTATGATCTAATCCCTGATCAACACATATTCAGCACGTTTTCCAAATGACCTACCAATCTATGTAGCCACTGTAACAAAACCATTAAGTTAATAAAAAGAAGTACTGTTCCCAACTCTCGCTTACGTGTGCGATACAGATGTAACCTGCAGCGTTATGAGGTTTGGAAGTCAGAGTGTGGTCAAATAGGTTATATCTTACCACCACCATTATTAGTCTAACGGATCTACGTAAGCTGCAAGCGGCCAGGCTGAAAAAGCGGCAACGTACCACGTCCACAACAAGTCTCGTCGCACCCAAAGCCTTCAATCTTTGGAGTCCATCCAACAAGCTCAGGCCGAAGGCGGTGAAATTGTTCGCCGAAAAGCTCCCAAGCGCAAGGACACCTGTCACAGTATCATTCAGTTGATAAAATTGTGCAACGCTGTAACTTTCGTTGAGTGCGGGCATTTCGGGATGGAGCTGCGGGGGTAAGTCGATATCAGAAAGTGGCATTCCGTCAAGTACAACATTCATAGCGTGCTCCCTAGATTCTCGGCGACTAACAGGTGGCTGTTGTTGGAAGTAAGAAATTGCATTAGTAGAATCTGCATCCTGGAGAGTCACTGAATCGCTATATAGATTGTCCCCGTTTGTGCGGCTGGTAGCCTGACAATTATTTTCACGATATGATGCTAAATCTGTGAAGTTTTTCGAAGCTGAGCCGAACCTTGACCTGTAGGGTAGCTGAATCCTGGTAAATATCATATCCTAGTTGGATCACCGTGTTTATTACAGCGCACCTTGAGTATGTCAATGGTACTGCTGTTTGTGCGTTGAATAGCCAAAGTGACAGAATCAATCAGGGGGTGGACTTGTTGAGCGAAGTTACCCATAGTATACGACCATCCATCCGTGCCACGAGAATAACTTGCAAAGAATCTAAATTAAAATTAAAATACGAGCCTACACCCCATTGATCATCCCAACTTACGAGTTCTGGCGTGTCCCATAGGATTGATAGCCACCAGTAATATTGGTGTTTGCATTTATGGCCACAAAAGGATCCTGCTCGTCGATGAGAAGAACTCTGGCTCCAGATAACTGACCGAATCAGCTTGTCAGAATGAGACATGTTAACTAACGAAGGATTACGCACAGATTCAAGTTTGCCCTTGAGGTTGTCTGGGAGCGCATTCTCCCAAAATTCGATTTCCTCTTGAAATTCCGCGGAAGCTACCTTGTATGCCTCCGGCGCTATGTAGACATTCTGTGAGCCGTCTCGTTCCGAAAGGAGAACGAGCGGCGTCGGTAAGTATGTAACGTAGAGTGCTATAAAAATGTAGAAGCATGATCGCAGGGACACAGAGTTAAGCCAAACGTACAGTCATAACAATAATTGTACACCCCACAGTGACCGTCGTTGACGCGTTTGAAAGATCGGTACAAGTCCAAGTGTAGGTCAAAGTCAGAGTCATAATCCTGTTGACTTATTCTTGCCAAGTCTGCCTTCAAATTCTCATGGACATCTTTGTCAAATGGTGTGGGAGCTTGGATTTGGTAGTTCGTCGATGTGTGGAAGGCAAGAGTCTTATTCACGACTTCAATGACCTGGAAAGCGAGTCCACTCAAAAAGTTAGAGTCTGCGTACGCATGCTGAGAAGTATATTACATTTGCCTTGATAGCAAGGTCCACCGGGGTTGAGGTTATGCATGCACGGGCTTCTTGAGGAAGGATCCATGTTTTCCCAGCTATGGCCGCGCAAGGATCAGCCTGTTTCGTAACTGAAGCCGAAACCAGGCTCAGAGATACTATCCAAAGGTAGCTCCCTCTCATCACCGTAGACAGATTACAACACAAGCCTGAGGTTGTCCGTCGCGTCAAGTTTCGGAGTCCAAGTTAGTATACATACGGCACGTGATGGCACGTGGTCATGATTGACCAGATTCTGAAGTCGAAGAGAGTCGAAAGCTGCATCGCTGCGTCGTGCGATGAGCTTGACTGCTTAAGCGCCTTACCGTGACCAGGCACTCACGGAATCCGAAAATCCTTACTTATAATAAGGATGCTCGCTGCAAAGTAACAAAATACTTGATCGGACCACTAACACGCCTATGGACGGCACTCATGACCCTGTACGCGACATAATCGACAGGTTGGAACAGCCTATACCCGACCTCTCGACTCTTTTCTCTCTCCTCAGTAGCCCACTCGACTGTCTTGGAATACTACCACCACGATTCAGAAGGCACGTCCTTTCCCCCCTTCAACTTGGCTCTATCAAGGCACGAAAATATCTTCCCGCTTTACAACGAGCTCTGCTTGCACACGTCGTGCCAACATGGGATTTGGTGCTGGTCGAAGAGGATGCAACACTACTGTTAAAGCAATACTTCTGCCCCGACAGTTTCTACTTCGCGTCTCCTGTGGCTGGTGAAGTAGCTCTCATGGCCTATTCGACATTATTATCGCAACCGCTCACAAAACCTGCTATTGATTTGTTGGCTCAATTAGCATTGGAATACCCTGTGGATCGACTCTATTCCGCTGTATTTCCTATCGGTTGTGATCCAACACCTACTCAGATGCTTGCATGGGAAGATTCTGTGCGCAATGTTCTAGCGATCCCAGGAAAAGTATCAAATGCAATTGCAGGAAAATCGGCTGTACCCTCAGCGTTAGAGCATGGAACATATTATAACGGTGTCTCCATTCGAACAGAGTCCCTCATATTATCTAAGTCTGGCTCATCGTCTAACGGTGTGTTCCTTGCTTTATTTCACTCGACGAACTCTGAAATTTTACAGTATCGCTCCCTGCCATATCATATTTACTAAATAAGCTTGTGAATATAGGCGCCTTTCCCCCGACCCCACCAATATCAAGATCACAGCCATCTTTCTTCCGAGCTACTCTTCCTATACTACGAGACCGGATAGCAACAGACAACGCTTTCACATATTCAGCCATGTGGTCTTCGTTGATCACTGCGCTTCCTTCAAGTCTTTCCTTGCAATCCATACTCACATCGTTGTTTGCTGCTCTCGAATCCTCGGGGCATGCAAGTGACCCAGCTCCCACCCACAGGATAACCGTAAAAGGGGAAGCAATTTTATTGAGTGGCATTACGGGTATGGTCACTCCAGACACCGACGAAGTTTGGGAGTCTTCGATGGCAATAATCCTGGGGAAGGACTGGGATATAAGCCATGCTCGCGTGTTTGTCTGTTGGCTTTCTGGTGGTTGTCAAGGGGGCCAAGTCAATGAAAAAGGTCATTTCAAACCCTCCTTTGTACTTTTACGATATGCTTACAATCTGAGCAGCCCTAGATGCATTCATTGAACAAACCTTGGCAATATGGTCGTCCCCAGATCATGTCAAACATTCGCTTTTATCTCGTCATAAATGTATGTAATATCGGTTAGACTACAACGATCCACACTGATCCCAAACCCATGAAGACATCACCACACTTTTGCTTCTTGCTATTTCATACCTTGAAGCCTCATCTTCAAGTGTTTTAGCTATCACACTTTCTCCAGTGTTCATAACTGGTGTTGGTCTTTATGTAAGCCATCTCGATAACTCAGTACGTCGTTGTGGAATGCTCGCGGCCGAAGTTGTCGCACAACGCGCTGGAAAGAAACTGGATTTCAAAGATTGGGATGGAAATGACTCTGGCAAACTTTGGGCTCGAGAAACCAGGGAGTTGCTCAAGCAACGGGATGTTGATGCAGATTTCGCTATTGCTAAATCTGCAAACATTGGACCTGTCATCAAGGAAGAAGGGGATTCCGACACTGGTGACCCAATGGCACGAGCCACTTTCATCAATCCGACGGATGGCTATGATTCAGACGATTCAATCGCTGGTTACGCTTCTCCTCCCTCCTCAAGGTCTGCTTCACCTACTCCGTCAGAACTTGATGATATCGAAAAAGATCCAACCCTGAATGTTGGTACAAAAAAGGTTTCACGTCCAGTTTACCTTGCACAGCTTGGAGATTTGTTGCGCAGTACCGGTAATAAATCTAGCGATGACCCTCACGAAGCAGACAAGATTGAGATGGCACTTGATCATGCTGAAGAGCTAATTCGCAAGAAAAGAGGATACGGAACAGAACTCGGTACCAAGGATTTTGATCATGTTGTTTGGTTACTGATCGAACATTAGAGGAAAACGCTGTAAACCTGGTATACGCTCTGATAGGCCTACAGGACAACTATAACCTAGAAGGTTTTGAAACCAAGCGACAAGGTGCTCTCAATGCCTTGATATCATGTGCACCAAAAAGAGCTGCGCCGTCAGTGTAACCCATTCTCAAGTCTGTCCATTAGTTCACCACCCTTACAGGGCCCTTATCGAAGAGTTTTTCAAAAATCAATATTCAACATCCCAACGATATCTTGCGCTCGATGCTTTGGCCTTAGGTGCAAGGGAGATGGCATCTCTTCCACTGCCTCCATCGAGTATTGCTCCTGAACGCATCTCTTTCCCCAGCAAGCAACTTCCTGGGCCCATGCATCAGCAGTATCTTACTGCGGGTAGACAAGACGCAGTTGCATTGCTCACAGATTCCATCAGTAGCAACGCGATTGAGAAAGGAAAGGAAGCAGTGTCTGACAAAGTACCTGAAATTGTTCGCGAACGGCGACTGCGCGCCTCAAGACCACCTATCATTGTCCCGGTATCATCCCCTCAATCCAGACTTGCTCGACCTCAACAAATATCGCTTCCGAGGCTCACCCCCTTCACTGAGGTTGCAACTGAGTTCTTTATCGGACCATTGATCAATCGGTTTTGGCTCTTCCTTCGCGATGAGAGGACTCGAGAAGAAAGGACAGCGTACCAAAAAGGGAGAGAGAGATATCATAGTGCTGGTACTGGCCTTATATTAAACCCTGTGGTACTGTCCCAGTATCTTAGAACGTTGGTTGTCATAACGCATGCTGCTCAAAATGCTCCAGAGTGGCTTGCTATGGTTGCACCTGATGCCCTGGAGCTTGCTGTTACTATTGGCACCCGCCCCGTTTCTCACATAGAGACAGATGATGAAGACGATGAAGAACGTGCAGCTCAACGCGGGAAAGAAGCTTCTGTTCTAACTTCAGCGCTGGAACTTGCACTTGTCGTACTAGATGGCTGCATAGAGATTGATGGTGGTCGAAACATCGGGCTGGAACATACTACGTTACTTTTGGGAGCTGGGGAGTGGGCAGCTGAAATTTTTGCTCGGTTGGAGCAAGGATTGAAGATGCAAGGTGGAGGTGGAATTCATGAGGTAAAGTTAAAAAGGGCCGCGGCTGGGGTTCTTCTCAAGGTTGACAAATTAACGTCAAAGTGGCGTAGGTCTATGTTAGACACTCGATAGTACAAATTTATTTGTTACATCGGTGGCCGCGGATTCACATAATGTATTCAATGAAAATATTGGGACGCGTGTGATTTTGCAAGCACCCAAGCCTCATCTAAAGCTTTGACCACATCATCCGCTGTAAGTAATTGTTCAATAATGAATCTTTACAACAACAAAAGGGAACTTACGCAATGGACCTTTCTCGAGGTCAAGTAGATTCTGAATAAGATGTATAAGTTTCATTCGGGCCCTATGATGTATTTCCCCACCTGTTCGATGTGCTTCAAACTGGATCCACCAATAAGGACTGCGTCACCGTGTTCGCGGCTTAGGAAACTGTGGTGCGAGATCCAGCGCAAGGCGACCTCAGGTAAGGTCAGGTTATGTGCTTCTGCTGCTTTACGAATGATGTCAAGGGCTTGGAAGTAGGCCGCTTTCCAATACCTGAACAAATCTTGAGTTCATATGGCACCTTGTAGATCATTGACAAACCTGTTGCGGTAAGTCTGTAAAAAGTCAGTAATAACTTGTTACAACGCGAGGCAGAGCTCACTGAGCCTTGAGTATGATCAGCGTCAAATCGAGAACCAGGTTCCGGGATGTCATCAAGAGAGGTATACCGTCCTGTAAACAGCCCTCCTGCCACTAAAGTCCATATGTCAGCCCAGTAAAAATTTAAGTTCGAAGTCAGAATAGTGCTAACAAGGGTTGAATTCGTAGAAGCTTATTCCAAATTTTCTGAGGCAGGGGAAGAGTTCCGCCTCGACAGAGCGATGTACTGCGTTATATATGCCTTGATAAGCTGTGGGTTGGATGTAGCCATTGGCTTTACAGATCCCGACAATTTCGGCAACCTCCCAACTACAAAAGCGCACTTAGAAGGCTCCAAAGAGAATCAATGTATACTTACGCCGCGTAGTTGCTGATTCCAAATCGCTGAAACAACCCTTCCTTGTAAAGGTCATTAACTGCTTTTAAGGTGATCTCGTAAGGGACAGTGCGATCTGGGGCATGCAGATACCACATCTCGAGAGACCTTCGAAATTTATGGTTATAACTAGATCCAGACTTACATAGGGCAACGCGGGACCCACTCTGCATTCATAGCCTTCAAAGATTTTAGTAGATACTCGCGTAGTCCCTAAGCCAACTTGAATATCAGCAAGGTAACCTTGTATGCAGCGAATGACCCACCTCAGGTGTGTGGGTGATCTCTGGGGTACCATCTGCCTTGGGTCGCCCCTAAGCACGAGCGATTCAGTCCTATATTATGACTGGTTTTACGCTGGAATGTCTGGTCACTTACGGCGTTGGGATAGAGCTTTGTTTCGAGTTTGAGCCCCTTCCCTTTCCAGTCGATCTGTCCAAGGTACTGTTCACTTGTCCCACCGGTATACACGGTAGCAGTGTCGACCTAAGGTAAGTCATGGGTGATTGGATTGCAGATTTCTGGAGGAACGATCGCACCTCCGTATGTCCGTGAGCTCGGAACGCGTCCAAAATTACATTGACATCTTTGATCTCATGAACGCGCGCTCCTGTGGTGCCTACCGCGCCAAATGTCATGGCTCCCTATGTTACAAGACAATCAGATAAACAATGTTCCATTTTCAAACATAAGGCTTGCCATGACGATGTTAAGGGCGCTCCTCTGGGCTGAGGATGTGGAGGATGCCATTGGTGGATAATCTGGGGGTAGTGAGTGATATCTACAAATATCTATGTGGGTAGTAAATATATATGTTCGGGAATAATGTCTACCGATTAATCATCGATCAAGATCGGTTATGTCAGCCTTCGCAGAATCACACAATAATACCACAATAATATCCCAATCCTAAATACCGGAGCTCCGAGAAAGCACCAGGGCCGCGTCGGGACCTGGAACTGAATCAAGACAGTTGTCAGCATTTACATTTGTTCGGAGGAGAGAGCTGCAGTTGCGCCACCAATATGAATATGGAACTAGATTGTTCTCGCCTTTTCAGCAGAACATCATTCAACTTGAATTATGCTAGTGCTAGTTTAATATATGACTGGGAGAAGTAGCGATTCTTTGAGGGCGAGCAGAGCACTAGACCCTATAGAAACGGTAAATACAACCTTGCTAGCAGGCAGCTACAACAAAATTTCTTTAACAACCCTACCGACAATCCACTTAACAGCCTGATCATCCAATGTTACCGTGGGTACCTTGATCTGGCCACTGCCTATGACGTTGCCCTGTGTCTTCCACTCTCGATATTCACCAAATGTCCCAAGGGCAAGCATACGAATAGTGGGTAAGCCAAGGTGCCCCGAAGATCTAAAATATGCATATGTTGTATTGGTGGACTGAAAAAAGTCGTCCAAACGGGACATGGCCGAACTTGCATTGCCACCTTTCGTCGTGAATAGCATGTTAAGAAAGAAACTAGAATGTGAATAGTTTTGGCAGACCTATTTCTCCTCTCAGCTCCATCAAGAATCCATAAGCTCGGGATACTCGGCGGTCATCGATAACAACAGTATATTCTGTGATATCACCAAGAATCCCACCCAAGGATTGAACGGCGTCCATTAACTCCCTTTCGGTTACATGTTCACCCGACGCTCGCATGACTACACTGTAAAGGTTACTTAGGTGCTACAACCACCTTCAAGTATGGCAGTAGACTTACTTTCTCCTTGATTTGTATCGCATAATAGGCTGTCCGTCGGTCGGATTGAAACCAGCCACTTCCATTACATCACCAAGCCGATATCGCCAAAAGCCATCTCTAGTGGTCAGGACTATTTCATAGTTCCTCCCAATTTCAACCTCCCACTATTATATCTAATCAGACAAGAGTACGAGTCATATGAAGGGCAGAGGTCAACGTACTGCCCGTTTCAAGTGTACGGCATCCTCTGGTTCGCAGATATCAAGATATTCCAAAAAATCATCCGCACACATGCTATAAAGATTAAGGTCTCGTGTGGGATCATAGGGGTCTGCAAGCCACCCTTCACTACATGCGAGGCCAATACTCTGTAGACTGATAGCATTTCCAAGATAATGACGGGCCTGGTTGAACCGGTGAGAAAAGACATTCCCGCGAAAAGCTTCTTACCTGGGGAACTGCACTAGCAAACGTGCCACTCCCACTGGCAAAAACGCACTTCAAGCTTGGCCAAAGTCTTTCCGCCCATCCTGGTGAACTTATATCGTTCCCGATGATTCTCAGTTGAGCGGCACGATGTGGATTGGGAGTAAAGTGGTGCTGTGGTTCATCAGTTCAAATTTCCGTTACTGTCTTTTGTGAATGTCACCTGAATATTATCATACAAGTCCGCGACGCCATCGAGCTTAGGCATAACACCGCTGTCAATTGCCTGTACCAATATATCCCAGTTTTCTTGAAGCAAATACATCAAGTCAACAAAGGTGGTAGTAAAAATGGTGTTGAACAGTCGAAGCGAGCTGTCTGCAAGCGCAAAGAGCCCGTGCATTAAGAGAGATGATTGGTATGAATGTATGAAACAAATGGCAAGCGGCGAAGTCGTATTTGGTGCTAAGGTTGACTTGAATGAGCAAGCAAAGGAGATGAATGAAGGTAAGGATACCTTTGATTTTTTTCAGTGATTGGTCTAGGTCAATACTCCAACCGTGGAACAACCTGACCATCGCACTACTTCCAAAGCAGATAGGAATTTTATTGGCTGTTTTGCTTTGAGTACTGCTGTCTGTTGTGGCATCAAAACCGTTGGAATGTCTTAAATTATAGATAACGCAGAAAGGCCCCCCTCCATTATCCCAAGTTGGGTTGATAACTTTCATAGCGTTTATGGCATACGACGAGGTCGAAGGAGGGTGCCTATACTTGAGGAAGAATTTGGCTGGACCCGCTCCAGTGGAAGTTCCGGATGATGAGACTACATACGCAGGGAGCCCTGGCGACAGCATATCCGATACATCGGAAAGCAGTCCATGAGGTTTCATCAAACGGTCAACGAAAGGGCGGTAATCCTCGTATGTGGATAAGGGAACTGTTTTGACGAAGGCCTGACGCATTTGAGGAGATAAAACGCAGGATCCCACATGTGTGTTGCTTAGTGTATGACCCCGAGTCGTCTCTTGAAGAACTGTACGCAATTCCGACAGGAGAGGTGCCTCGCGAAAGTAAACGGTGGCGGAATTAGTGTTAATGAGATAGCCAAGGACACCATCGGTCTGTTCTTTGAGGAGGCCCACCAATTCTGGTGACAGACTCGAGATCATGACTTTGGTATTGGATGTGGCCATGGTGGGTTACAAGCTGTGGCAAAAAAAAACCTTACAGTATTATACCATTGGGGAAGCTCGAGCTTAGTAGACTTTATATGTGGCAAAGTTTGTTTCTGGAGGAGTATAGGTTGTCTTGTGTATGATGTGTCATGTCAAGCCTAAGTTAGGCCGCTAGTTCGAGGAGATATATGGCATGGAAGCTGACCGTAGAGGAAGCTAGAGGTACTCCTGAAAGCCAATAGCAGTTTGTTGGGCATCTGGAACGGTGTCCATGTCTAAGCAGTGTCTAAATCTGTCTAACTGGCTTGATTTGAAGTTGTAACGAGTGTTAGAATATCTGAAACGCAGCTGAAGTCATGATGATAAGCTTCGGAGGCCAGACTAGTGATCGCTCACTGCGGGCCTAGTACCAGCTTGTGACACTGACAGGCCTTCTGTGTTGGTCCTGTGGCGTGGCTGTCATAAGTTTCTGTAAACTGCTCAAATTGTACATAAGTAGGTTGTTGAACTTTACAAATTGAATACAATATATTACAGCCATCCTGGAATGATCATTATTTGATTTGGCATTCTCCAACTAACAGCAAAACTGTTACCCAGGCCTAAGCTAAAGCGTTAACGTTCTACCAACGGACTCGGGCCGCGATCCATAATCCCTACCGAGGAATAGTTGCACTACGGATGCGCTATAACCTATTTGGAAGATGGGACAGGAAGCAGTGATCACTCGGGCCGTTTACTGCCATATACTTCCAAACGAACCTCTTCAGGACGCGATCTATTATCTGTAGTACTAAAGAAATGCACCATAACTTTTTGGGAATATAGACGGGAAGGAGTATTTAGCATGACAAAACTTCTTGAATAACCTTGTCCTTATAGAAGCTGACGACCTCGTCATCCAATGTAACAACCGGGATCTTGATCTGACCAGCGCCCACAACAGTTTTTTGGCTCTTCCAACTTCGATAAGATCGGAACGCGCCGGGTGGTAGGATTCGAATGGTAGGAGGGCCAAGATGCCCTGAAGACCTGAAATGAGTATAGGTTGTATTGATGGACTTCAGAAAAGCATCTAGATGAGCAGAAGCAGAATTTGCTTCGGGTCCTGCCATCACAAGTAACTATTAAAGAGCTTCTGTGTGAAGGCGATGACATGAACGAACCAAGTACACCTTTGAGCTCCATCATAAAGCCATAAGCTCGGGACGGTTGGCGATCGTCTACGGTGACGGTATACTCCGAGATGTCGCCGAGAGTATCTCCTAAGGAGTTGACCGCATCCACTAACTCCTTTTCCGTGACAAATTCGCGGGTTGCTCGCATGATTATACTAAAAAGAATGGTTGGGTAATGGATTGCTGTATCTGCGCCTGATAAGTTTGCTTACTTTCTTCTCGATGAGTATCGGACAAGCGGTTGTCCGTCAATGGGGTTGAAACCAGCTACTTCAATCACATCACCGAGTCTGTACCGCCACAAACCATCTCGGGTTGTTGGTATCAATTCGTAAGTCTTTCCGACTTCAAGTTCCCACTGCGTAGCGTAAGATGCAATGCAACATTGTGAAGAAGTTGACACACCTCCTGCTTCAAATTGTCAGCGCTTTCTGGGACTGTGAGGTCGAGATATTCGAAAAAGTCGTCTGACGACATGCTAAAGAGATTAAGATCTCGGGTAGAATCATATGTGTGAGCGAGCGATGATTCGCTGCAAGCCAAACCAATACTAAGCAAATCGACGTCGGGGCCAACATAATGACGGGCCTAATAAGAAGCTGTTACGCATGGGAAATAAATATTCCAAGGGCGCTTGCCTGCGGAACAAGCTTTGCAAATGTGCCACTGCCTATAGCCCAAACCCGTTTCAAATCTGGCCATATTCTTTTTGTCCATCCTGGAGACTCTGTGCTTTTGCCAATGGCCCTCAGTTCGGCAGCACGGTCAGGGTTTGGAGTGAATTGTTGCTGTTGGCGATGAGTTCACTCATTATATTTGCTTTGTAAAAATTTACCTGGATGTAGCTATACACTTCCTCAACACCGTCGAATTTCGGTACAATGCCGTCATCAATTGCTTGGACAAGGATATCCCAGTTCCCTTCTATTAAGCGGATAAAATCCACAAAAATAGTGCTGAAAATGGTGTTGATCATCACAAGGGATCGTTCCTGAAGCGCGAATAGGGCATGCATCAACAACGCAGACTGATAGGAATGTATGAAGGAGGCAGCAAGCGGTGATGTACAGCGTGGTGCTTGAGAGTATTAAATTAACAACAGGAATGTATAATTGACTTGAGAATACCTTTAATCGTCATCAGAGATGCATCCTGATCAACATTCCATCCATGAATCATCCGAGTTGAAGATCCAACACCTAAACAAAGGGGAATCCTGTTCACCACTTCACCCACTGTGCCGCCGTCTTTCAGGACGTCAAGGACGTCGATATATCTGAGATTATAAATAACGCAAGACATCCCCCCACTCTTGTCCCGGCCCGGGTGCATCGCACCCAAGGAGTTCAAGGTATATGGTGAAATGGATACAGGATGCTTGTATTTCGGGAAAAATTTCGCAGCTCCACCGGTAGTGCCAGATGATGTGATCACATAGGATGGGACACCCGGTGCAAGGAGATTTGATACATCGGAAAAGAGTCTCGGTGAGGCATTTAAAAGGCGGTTAATAAAAGGGCGATAGTCATCATATGTAGATAAAGGAACAGAGTGGATGAAGCTGTTGACAATCAATTTGGAGTCTTGCAACACGTCTTGCTGCATAGGCTGTTCCCCTTGGAGTGCGATACGAAGGTCCGAGAGAAGGGGTGCTTCGCGGAAGTAAGTGGTGTTGGAGTTTATGTTGACAAGACGGGCGAGAGTACTGTTTACCCTGTCTTTGAGCAAGATTGTCAATTCTGGTGAGAGTGTCGGAATAATCGGTTTCGCCTCGGCCATGGCTACGAGTACAGTGCCTAACCAGCAGTATGTACATAATTTGCGCTATGATAGTACCAAGTAAGAGATAACTCACGATAACGGACTGTAGAGCTCTAAGTCGCCCTTGTGAAGGATGGCGATAAAGGGGTGGAAGCATTAATCATCAGTCGAAGCAGAGTCTGGGACTCAGAGTTGCAGTTTGGTAACTTTGGTTCGGTTTAATGATGTGATTGGGTGTCCTGTGATTAACTATAGAACGGTTTGGCAAATGAACTTGTCGTCTTTTGATTTATCGTCGTCTGATTGGCTCTCCGCTTGGATAATCCATTTGTTCAACTGCTCAATTCTGGTATTCATGATCATGAACAAGTCGAAAGTGAGTGGTGAGTGAGAACAAAAGCGATGACATAATTAAATATTTATTGATCATTTGCCCAGCACGTGATCGCGAGAGACACGGTCTCGAAAGTTGTTTCAGGTGACGCTAAGCATCACAGTCTACGATGTTCAGACATACTAGCAGCTGTTTCGCTCACCCTCTACGCAGATTCCATTCCAAGGCCTTTTATTCTACTCGCGCTGTCCGCGCTAAACTGCAGTCTCACACAGGGGTGGTCCTTTCCTCAGGTGCAATTACTGCATATATTCTTTGGTATGCAAACGCCCACAAGATCCACAATGATTCCGCTGCTTCAGCTGCAACGCTAGGAAAGTCGCTGAGGCCAGGGTCGACCGCTGTGCCAAGCTGGGATGTTGGAGAGTCGGACGAATTGAGGACTGTTGTATGGGGCTCGAACAGGTTATAGTTGTCGTGCGTCATCTCAGCCCTCAGAAGCTTACCCTACATCTTTTAGGTCAAATACACTCACACCTGTGGCTCCTGAAATCATCAGAATACCTTCGGTAGCAAAATGGCTGGATGGTGTTGCATTACGGGATCTTGTCCTCCACCGGGACCAAGCGGCATGTGTGGACGCCAAAGGCGACGTATATCAATGGGGTAGCGGGTATTCCGTACAGGATAGAAATAAGCGAAATAAGCCAACTTTAACATTAAGAGAAAAAGTGACGTTCTCAATATGCGTCTCTGTAAATGAACTTACGATCTTCTAGAATATCACTCAACTCAAGCTCACCGAAGGTCGGCTCTATGCCCTTTCGGCATCCGGACAAGTATACGCATTGGCAACGGAGGCGACCAAGCAGCAACTTCGCCCCGGTACGCCAACACCATCAAGCGATTCTTGGTGGGGCACTGGCTGGCTTTGGGGGGAAGATGAGACGATTGATTTTGTTACAATAACACCCATGGAGACACTTTCATGGGGAGAAAAGTAACAAACTCTTCTATAGCCCCATTGATGATCTCACACCGTTTGCTTTCAATAGGATCATCTCCATCGAGGCAGGGAACGATCACGTTCTCGCGTTAACATCAAAGGGGCGAGCCTTTGCCCATCCAGTGAATAAGAAAGCCAACGCATATGGCCAACTTGGTTTCCGCAAGTTCCAAGTCCCCGACCCGACGTTCCACCATCGTTCCAAGGCCAATGGCCACCTCGACGTGGAGCTCATCCCAAAATCTCTTGCCGACCCTCTTGCAAAGTCCACTCGTGCGGTTCGCCCCACCCCAATCTCAACTACTTCCGAAAACCTGGCAAGCATTGACGACACGAGTATTAGATTCTGCACGCACTTCTTTGAGATTCCGGTCCTAAAGGGGATTGAAATTGCACAAATTGCTGCTGGGGGAAGGTCAAGTTTCGTGCGCACACCGAATGGAAGAGTACTTGGGTGGGGCGCCAATGAGTATGGGTAAGCACTCCTATCGTATATTGCGCCTCCTGGTATTGACAACCTGTCGGCAGACAAGTTGGGTTGGGCACTAATGTCGCCTTAGACACTATCACAGTCCCTACAGAAGTTATTCTGTGGAAGTCAGCGTCTAGCCGTGGTAACACAAAATGTATAGATATCACGGCAGGTACAGAAACTTTCACATCTTATAACTCATCCCATTGCTGATGCTAAGCATATGGTTAGGTGGCGATTTGACCGCCTTCACCGTTGAGCGCACACAATTATCATCACCGACTACAGTTGACCTTTTGATGTGCGGGAATGGACAGTGGGGTGGGCTCGGCGCCAACACATTTAGCAGCGCTCAGGGAGCGCCACTCCGCGCCAAGAACGTCAGTGGTCTCGTTGAATGTAAGATTTCCACGACAAACAAAGTGTGAATGATGTCTCAAAGTTTACCTGCGATTCTAGACAGCGAGATCACGAAAAGTCTACAGGCTATTGCGCCACACGCCGTTACTGTATCACCCACTGGACACGTCTTGCTCACGTTAAATACCTCGTCTGCAACTGATGTTGGTGGTCGCGACCTACTTGTTTGGGGCAAGAACTACGAGTCCGAGCTCGGGAACGGCAGGAAATCTAGCGTACCCGTGCCTACGACACTCGAGACACCCGAAGGCGGGCGCTTTATGCTTCGCCGGCGAAAGGCCAAAGAAGTCAAGGATCTTCATGGAAAAGTATGGAAGCGCGGTATTGAGGTTGAGCAATGCGCGGTGGTCGGGTTTGGAAGTAGCGCTGTGTACTGGAAGATCTCGTCGTAGAGACGTATCGTAATTCGCATGGGTTAATGTACCAGTAATGTACCTTACAGATGGCAATAATTTACATCATGACCGAAAACACCATATTAATATGCTGTCCACTTTGCACAAAAAATAATTTCCAAAAGTAAATATACCATGCCATGAATATTGACTAATTTGCGTAAAATAATAATAATTTCCGGTGAGTATATTTAGTCCGGTGTTTATGCAAGTCAGCCGCATCTAAAGTGTGAATGTTCAGTTGCGGTGTGCGCCAACTTTGCGGTGTATATGCGCCGGCTGCAGCGTATGCGTAGCGATTTACGGAAAATATTCAACATAAATCAACTATGTTATACCAAACATATAATTAAAAATGTGACAAAGTAAATCTTGCGGAATGTGTGTTCGTTGCGCGGTAAGTGTATGTTCGTGGACTTGAAGATTTTGATCAGTGAAGATCACGTGATTTTATTGCGACAATTATTTATTGCAGTAAATTTAAGATGGATCAAGTGCACAGCCTTAAGTTGTAGAACAGGTTTGACATTAAAAATAGGCACCTAGAGTAGCTATAGTCCTTGTAATATTGTTAAACAATGTCTAATGGGCTTTGGGGAAGAGTGGAAGAAGCAACAAGTCTTCAAAATGAGGCATCAATCGCAGTGGTGGCAGAGAATGGGTAGCAGTGTAAAAGGACCTCAAGGATGTAAAAGTCAGTGGCATTAAAATAGGCTTTAAAGAAGAGAAAGGACAGTAATAATGGCTCTTGGAACGAAAGAAGGTAGCAGCAATGAGATAGTGGACAGGACAACTACGAGTCAAGTCCTTACATCTTCAATCAAAATTAAAGGATTGGTCGCGGTCCCAGGGGTTCGCCAGGGAATTGTCCAGGGTAAATGACCCAAAGAGGGTGCTAGGATCTTCTGGTGGAGGAGTCGGAGTTAATGTTCTTGCCCTACGAGGCTGGGCAGGAGGTGGAGGTTCAAGAGACGATGATGAGGTGGTACGAGTAACAGAGCTCAAAGTCGTAGCAGATGCAGTCCGGTTCCGAGTCGAGTATGTCCTAACTGGGGGGGGTGGGAGAACATAGTGCGCAGGGGAAGCTGGCAGATTCGATTCCTTACGCTGCCGTTTTCGCGGCGGGGACACGGAAGAGTTCTGAACGGAACCTTCGAAGTCCTCGATCTCGCTATCCTCGTCAAAAAGGGTGTGTTCTCTTTTGGTACTACGGCCGCCACTTCGACTTGAGTCTCCGCTCTTTACATCTGTGCGAGGGATAGCCGTAAGATCATTAGATCGCAGAAGCTAAAGGATACTGAACACGAGTGACTCACCTTGGTGATGCGTAGGCCTTGTGGAGTATCCAGCTGACGTGATAACTTTCATTTCATGGCTGGGAATGCGCTGCCTTGTAGCTAAAAATTCATGAGTAGCTGTGCGTAGAAGTCTGAGCTAGATAGTACTCACTGAGTAGGAGGACACAGTCTCTCCAATTTGACTTGTTAGCCTTGAGGGCAAACCGCTGAAGGTCACTACCATTAGGAAAAGGCACTCCAGAAACGAGGAGAGCCTTCTGCCTCTCCTTCCAGCACAGCAGCCACTGCGCAGCATTAGGATATACCCCTGATGTCCTTGAGTCAAAATTGGTCTCATGAGGTAGCGCATCAAGGTAGGAAAACACGTGAGGAAAGATCTCCCTGAGCTTTTCCTGTACTTGAAGGAAAGACCAGTGGCTCTCAAAGTAAAAACCTCGATCCGACACGCGCGCTAAGCCGACCGTTTGTAGATGCTGCAGTTCTACTAGGTTGGGGAATGCAGAGTGATTTGGAGGTAGAGTGATAGCGGGTTCTAAGCTAAGTAACTTTGCATCGGCGCGCGACGAGCTGTCCTCGTTGTCAGATTCGTCCCCGGAAACAACCTCATTCTGAGAGTGATTTTTAATACTGATTGATAAAAGATTAAAAAATCATTAGGCACTTACTCTGACTATACCGTAGGGTAAAATAGCTACAGTCCCAACGGAGAACCCAGTGACGCGCTATAGTTCACCACTGAGTAAATGATGTCTTTTGAGATAATGGATGCCTCACCGACTGTTTGTCCTTCTTGTTATTCCGACTGGGCCTATCGGCGAATTTCATTTTTTGCTTACCCTTCATGGAGCTCTTCAAGCCCAGCTTTGTCTCCTCCTCGGCGTTCTGCTTACTTGTCTTGGAATTAGACGACGCGAGAATGGAGTAGATTATTTTGCTGGCTGAGTCCGGACCGTGCTCGTCAGAGTCGTCACCTTGCAAGATCGAATGAGCTTTCAAGCGAGCAAGGCTGCCTCGGACGTCAGTTCTTGAACTGGTTGAGCCTGTTGCCTCAGGAGGATTGTCGAACTCCTGGATTTCGTCCGAGTGATCGCCTTGATGTTTCATACAATTTTAAGGCTGGTAGGTAGAGGCGGCCTAACTGCGAGAACACTCAGTGGCCAAGGGGGCGGTGGGAGTGGTGAGGATGAGGTGGCTGACGTTATGGCCCAAGAGGGGAGAAATGAATTATGGGGTGGTGTAACAAGGAATAGTGGTGGTCGGGAATGAGCGTAGGAATCGTCGATAGAGACGGGGTTTTGAAGAGAGAGAAAAGTGTTATTCGTAGTCCAGGTGGTTGACCGCGAAGAGTGAATGCCGGCGTACAATGTCCGCAAAAAATAACCGTGTTGATAGTGAAGGCGATGTGTAAAGTTAAATGCAGCCTGGCAAATAAGAAAGTGAGGTGCGAGGTTGGTGGGGAGTAGCTGGAGTAGTTTCCGTTTTTTTATTCCCTGAAAGCTTAGTCCAGAAGCGCTAGGTTTCGTAAAAGGTAACCCTGGCGGTCGGAGAGTTTTGCCTCCGTTAGCCCGCGGCTGCCTCCGCCAATGTGATATGATGTGACGTGCACAAAATGGGTGTGCGGTGGTACAGCCTTGACCAGGGGCACGGCCAAATCTTTAAAATTGGGTGGCTATACGTGGTTAGGCATCGTGACAAGTACATAGTTTACGACGTTGGTTGATCCCAAGGTGTCCCGCCTGTGAAAAAGAACCCTCGAAATCGAGCCGCCTTTATATTAGCGGGTGATTGCCTGCACAGGTTTGGCGCCAAATGGAAGGTAGAAAAAATTCCCCCAGCCAACCTAAGCGGCGCATGATCCTTGACAGGCTTGGAGGATCGCCCTCCCCCATTACAAGGGCAAAGGTTGTACATTATTGCCTGCGCATACAACTGGCCCTACATCATAATCACCCTGACTTTGATAGCGTTCTCAACACGGCCGGGCAGTTTATTCTCTGCGGCGCCCAGATGGTAAAGCCAGATGTGGTGAACCGCTGCGACGAGGTGATGGACGATAGGTGGAACCTGCTCTTCATTCAATCCGATCCTGCACCGAAAGTCGCAGAATAGGTGTTAAACCACTTCTAAAGTGATTTCGGGGAAGTTTTTTTCAGAAGGGGTGGGGGACTCAGGTAAGTTCTAGGCGCCAGTGATAGAGAGAATGGTCGTATGTCAAAAGGGTTTGAGGTAGTTCCCGCCTGGATATCCTTTATCTACATCAGGGCATGGTTTAGTTTTGACCCGCCGCTGATAATGACCACAAAGTTATACCTATAATCCTATGTAATTTATTTAACCTGAGGCCTGAGCTAGCAGTTTTCTTACAGCGAACGCCACCCTTCGCCTTCCAAAACATCTTCTGCCTCCTTGATTTCAAATGTCTTATAGTTTTGTTAACACTCTAGAAGCTCTTCTAATTGCATGGCGAGCCGAAGCGGCTCCCCGCGGCCATCGTTGTAGCGGATGTTCGGCCATCTCCTTTTCTCTTGTGCGGTCTCATGTCGCGAAAACCGCGGCCTTCTTCATTATGAGCAGTATTTTCACTGAGCTCGTCGCTGCTTATGCCACCAGCCACTTCATTATCTTCCTCTCGATAGGGTTCGAGGATCGGACGCCAGCAAGAAGACTGTTTTCGCCTAGTCACATGAAGCATATGAAACACCTCACCAAAAGCACTTCCCGCTCCTCTTGTATCATGTTGGTATGAAAGCGGCCGGCTTGAATCAAGCCCAAATCCGCCAATACATTGCACAGTTCTGGAAGTTGGTCGTTGTGAACCCATATCGCCATCGTTCTCGTGAGAATCGGTTGATTGGGAGGGTTATCGTTGCGGTTATTAGAAAGGTTTCTTCGAGTTGCA